>UYYA01005412.1:0-12615 GCA_900624975.1 Angiostrongylus costaricensis | reverse complement strand
AGCAATTCTTTATGGCTTAAATTCGTGAGATTTTCCGGTCCGCAAAATTTGCTTGTTAAACTGCTTAACACCCTTGTATACCTTTTCAATCAGTGTTTACTGTTTTCCGCTCGAATATTACCAAGAGAACGCGTTACTCCCCGGAAAGGACAATAGCGCGTTCGTTCCCCACCATAGACACCTGCGGTCCAGAGTTTTGCAAATATCTCAGCAACGTTGTGGTTGTATTTCGATTACCAAGAGAATTTTTTAATTGCCACATAACACTTTGAGATAAAAAGTATACATATTAGGTTGAACGTGTGGTGCAGTGGTCGGAGGCGTCCTGAAACACGCACATTAGATCGATTCCCGCGCTCGTGGCTCACTCAGCCTTCCATCCTTCCGGAGTCGGCAAATTGGTATCCGACTTATCTGGGAGGATACCAGGCTGACTCGATACATCGATAGGTCATCGCGAGCCATTGTAAAGGTCAGATATGCATTAAATCACATCCGAGCGATGCTTAATGAGGTAGAATCCATGGCGCATCCCTCAAAGATTGATCAACGCCGAGAGCTTGATCACCTTATAGTATTGTAAGATATGAAGAATATTCTTTTTGCAGAAAATGCATTAAAACAAAAAAATTTTAAAACGCTTATTTATTTCTGGACATCCTAATACATGTATGTATGCATAAATGTGAGAGTATGTATAAAACATAAAGATATGCATGTATACATATAGATGGGCATATGTGTGCCTATATGGATACATGATAACATGTAAGCATATATACTAATTCGCATGGATGTATACATGGATAGATATACACAAGGATAGATACGAAGGACGCATAGATATACACAAGGATTTCGAAACATCATATCTTGCCGAGTCTATGTCAACTTAATCAATGTTTTTGCAGTCATGCAAGATATGGGAAGTCACTGCTTCATTGTCGGAAACACAGTGACAAGCCTATGTATCATGGATAACTGCATGGTCAGTATGGCAAACACTATTGGACCTATTCCTCAGCAGCACCTGACGATTTCTGGAAGTCTTACGGTAGAGTAGCTTGTTTCTATCAAATTTTTTCCACAAAACTAAAAATGACACAAATTATGCAGATCCTTACCATTCTTTCATTTCACTTGTGCCCCTGCATACATCATCGAAGGTTTTTCGAATTTATCCGCAGGCGCGTGAGAATTTCAGAGTTCTTTGTGAATTTCGTTAAAAACGTTGTAAACATGGTGATTCCTAGAACCGATGCCTCTCCGCTTTATGGGTTGTAGGGAAAGATTTGGTCACGGACAACTCCAATGCCAGCTTAACTCCTCTTGATGAATGAGAGCTTTTTTGATTTGGCCAGCGTTAAACCGGCGGATTGTGCATATTGAGTGACCACCAGCGCTGTTCTACCTGCACCTCTGTTCAAAATTTTCTGTCTCGTAGAAGCTGTTGTTTTCAGACCACCAATGTCATCATGGCGATCTGGTCGAGGGATTTGTGGCAGGGCGGCGTCCTATACAGAGTAGCTCGTCGCCTGTCACCGGGCCCGTTTGCAAGGAAATTTTTCGGAGTGTTCGTCACCATGATCTATACACGAAGTGTTATGTAAAGCATATCCAGTAAAGTATGCACTAAATTGGCATTCAGTGTAACATTATAGTTTTACCGTGGCATCAAATCAAATTTCTTTCAAACATTTTAGTTCACCCGTTCTTCCCACTGTTCAGATTAATTGCACGCCGCTTCAATGCAATTTCCTTCTCACTAATCCGACAGACGCTGTGAACAAGTGTAATTCTTAAATGGCTAGGAATGGCCATGGCTTAGTTGGTTGGCTAAAATGCGTGAGACCGTCGATTTGGCAAAATTTGCTTGTCAATCTGGCTAACACTTCTGCACGCCTTTTCGACCAGTGTTCGCAGCTTTCTGTTCGAATACTGTCAACGAGAATTCTTCAATTGCCACATGATACCTCAGGTGATGGTGCATACATATATACATATATATATATACATATATATGGTGCATACATATACATATTTGTACATATGAATGGCGAATTGCAGGCAACTTTGCTTACTATAGCAAATGGCGGCAGAATATTGCGTCCATCGCGTTTCAGTCAGCATTTTCTTGCTGAACTAAACGTGAACATTGCTAGCAACTAATGGCGCATTTGGCAAGAGCCCGGCGTTAGCTTATCGGTGGAGTACGGCATCTTAAACGTCCGCGGTCTGTTGTTGTGATTCACCTCAGTCAAGAATTTCTCATTTCCCGCTATTTCCGCAACGAGGAAGTGCTTACGGCTAGAGGGTCCGTTAGAATTGGAAATCCAAACGATAGAAAACAACTTGAAAAACCGTTTGAAAGTCGATAATATAAAAAAAATGAAACGAAATGGTGTAAAACAGGAAGTACTATTATCTCCGTTAGTGAAAGCATTTGTCACTGCATTGAGCACTGTCTTCGTTCGTCGTTGCCTTCAGCGGTGCCCAGGAAAACTCGCACTTACGGCTAGGAAATGACAACGCAAGTGAAAGCTGGACTTTTCAACAATTTGTGAAGAAGCCAATGGCAAATTAAAGTGTCTAAGCCGCATACCTGGGAATGAGCAAGAAAAATAAATTATGCAAAATGAAGCAGTTATGAAGAAAAATGGAGAATTCAGTACTGTATCGGTTTACTTAGCTTGAAAACTCCCAACTGTATTTCATCTTAACCGAAGATTAAGTTAGCCAAGCATTAAGGGTTATGAGTTCCGATTTCTCGATAAAGGTGTGATGGCCGAAGGTGTTTAGGAAAGACGGTAACAATGAGATCTGGCGAAGACCGAAGAAAGAATAAAGTAGTTAAACTGTTCCATAAAGACTAAAACATTCAACATCAAGAGAATCTTCGTGGTCAACTTGCACATTTCCGAAATCGACCGGCAAAAATACCTTACTTTGCCCTTTTTTGATTAAAATGTTCGAATCCACGACATGTATAGTAATGAGTGGGAACGGGTTTTGAAAAGAACAACTGATCAAATGTTATGGTGTAATGGTATCCCAATTCCATACGATGATAAATGAAGAATCCTCTAACGTGAAAGTAATCAAGAAGACCATCCAAAAAGTTCCATTTCAATATTGAAATTCTACATAATTATTCATTTTGAAAACGCCAGACGGGTTAAAAACTGAATATTTGGCTAGTGAAGCTAATTCCATCATGTCGTTGTTCAATTTTTCTGGCATAGATGGGCCGGTCACATAACGAGAACACACGACAGGTGGACGAAAAAAACAGTAGGATGGACACCAAGAGAATGCAAACGTCCTCTAGGATTACCATCTTGGGCGGACGTGTTCGCAAACAAAGTTAATCAGCTGTACCCGCGGCTGCAGTTGGTTTACAGATCAGGGTGTGAGACTCGCAGGCACTACCATGCTCGAACAAGACCACCACCATGGACTATGATTGCAAGAGCAAGGAACGAATGGCATATGTGCTGCGGTCCGCGCATCTCGTGAAGACAGACTGCCCAAGTATTCAAATAGCAACGTTTCCTGTTTATATCACTTGTTTTGCCCGCTCGGGAAGAAAATAAACACTTCTCATTGTTTCTTACTCCCGCAATAGTCGAAAACAGCCCGTAAAAGGGTGACTAAGAAAGTGTTTGCTCATAATCACCCTTTTTCTTTTCCCAAATTGGACACAGTTTTTTTTTGCATTTTTTACTCTTTGGCATTCTCTGATAACAAAAACGTGCTGTAGTCCGTCATTTATATGGTTCAACGATGACTTTTAGAGCAACTTGGATAGTATCGCTATCGCGGTATCACTTTTTCGATTACACAAGGAGGTGACCTGGAAATGTGAATCCTTCCAAGAAAAGTACATTTTTTTGCTTCACCCACCTTTAATTCCAGTGAAAATAAACATCGTGGTATCGGAGAACGATTTAGGTTAGAAATTGTTTCTGAAGTATTCTGCGCGGGAATCAAAATATTTAAAGCATTGACTTTAATATCATGGCAGAACTATGATGTCATGCCGATGTTAAATTTGGTAAATACTTCACTGGATATGCTTCACATAACACTTCACGTTTGGGCGATAGTGACGAAATCTCCGAAGAAATTCGTTGCAAACGGGCCTTATGAAAGCGACGAGCTACATTGTTCGGAGCATCCTACCACATTGTCCTCGACCAGTTAGCGATGACGACATTGGTGGTCTGAAAACAATATTTTTAGTAAGGCAAAAAATTTTCAATGAAGAGGCAACTAAAGCAGTAGTTGTGGCCGATTAATGTGCCGAATTTCCTGGTTCGGTCCAGACCAAACCGAAAAAGCTCTCACTCGTCCGGTCGCGGCAAACTCGCTTAGACTTGTGTGTGACTAGAACGCTTCTTAAAGCCTGTGAAGGTTATCTACTCTAGAGTGCACCAAGACTAACACAACCACATCCAGAAAGAACGCTGAAAATCTCAGGCGGTAGCGGAACCCATGCAAATTCGAAAATCTTCGACTATGGATGCCAGGGCACATATCAAATGAAGGAATGGTTGGGATATGCACAATTTTTGCCATTTGGGGTCTTGTGAGAAGAATTTGATATAGAATAAGCCACTCTAACGTAAGACCTCCGGAAACCGTTAGGTATTGGGCGGCAATAGGATTTATACTGTTTGCCAATGTGGACCCGCTCTTATCCATGATAGATAGGCTCGTCACTGTTTCCAATTATGAAGCAGTGATTGCGCATATCTGGTGTCACTGCAAGAAAATTTATTAAGTTGTTAAAGAGCCAGTAAAATATAAAGCGTCGAAATTTTTAACTATATGAGGCGGTAAAATTGACTATATCCATACATATTTATATACATAATATATATTATTCCACATTTATATACATAATATATAATATATATACATAATACAACCACAACGTTGCTGAGATATTTGCAAAACTCTGGACCGCAGGTGTCTATGGTGGGGAACGAACGCGCTATTGTCCTTTCCGGGGAGTAACGCGTTCACCACCACACCATGCGGGTCCTTTGTTTCGCACGTCTCTGAGCTATTTCTATCGATCTTTTTGCCACAGCAATCACCCGTCAGCGGGGTTGATCGGGGGAGCGCAAATCGGCATAGAACCCAGTTAAGCTATGGCTGTAGTTGAAATCACAATGTTTAACGTTTTTGTTAGATAGACACCATCGGCATAGAACAGAGTTTTGCAAATATCTCAGCAACGTTGTGGCTGTATTTCGCTTAGTAACCTGCCATGAAAATTATAGAAGGCAGAAAACAAAAACGTTAAATATATACATAATATTCATAATATACATACATATTTATATACATAATATATAATATATATACATAATATATTATATTCCCGCACCTCATGGTCCACCAAAGCTTCCATCTCTCCGTGGTCGGCAAATTCGTACGAGACTTGTCTAGGAGGATAGTAGCACTGGCTCGATACATCGGTAGACCACTACGAGTCATTGTAAGGGCCATATATGCATTCAATCACCTGCGATCGATCCTTAATGAAGTCGAATGCATGACGCATCCCTCAGAAATTGACCAATGCCGAGAGCTTTATTCTTTTATTTTATTGTGTTAACAAATGTATTGCCGACTCCATAGCAATCCAATAAGTCTTCTAGCAGTGGTGCGAGAGATGGGAAATCTCTGCTTCACACTCGGAGGCACAATGTCGAACTTGCGTGCCGTGACTGACTGCCAGATTGCTGCTACCGACCCATTCTCGCGAAACACTTGATGGTTTCTGGAAGTCTTACGCTAAAATGGATTATTCTATGTCAAATTTTTACCACAGGAGCCGAAGTGGCATACATTGAGGGTATCGCGGCCATTCTTTGAGTTGATTTGTTTCCTGGTCTACATTGTCGAAGGTTTTCGAATTTGTACCGCTATTCCGTAGCCGCCTGGAATTTTCAATTTTCTTTGTGAATGTCGTTAAGTGTTGGTCAGTTTAGTGCTTCCTAGAGTCAATAACCTTCACAGGTTGTAGGGAACTATCTGGTCCTAGAAAACTTTGAGCTAATTTGTCTCCGCCGGTTGAGTGAGAGCTTTATTGATTTGGTCAGAATTGAACCAAAGACTAACGTATATTGAGCGACCACTACAGCTATTTTACCTGCTTCTTCATTGAAATTTTTTTACGTCAAGGAAGATATTGTTTCCAGACCACCAATGTCATCATCGCAACTGGTCGAGGGCAATGTGGTAGGATGCTCCGAACAATTTAGCTCGTCGCCTATCATCTGGCTCGTTTGCAACGAATTTCTTCAGAGTTTTCGTCACTATCACCTAAACGTGAAGTGTTATTTCTAGCATATCCAATAAAGCATTCAAACTTCGGCGTGATATCACAGTTCTACCATGGAATGAAATCCAGTCGTTTAAATAATTTGATTTCCAGGCACAACAGCCCAGAATGAAACTTCTAAAGTACACGATTCTCCTACTCCACGACGTTCATTTTTATTTGAATGAAAACTTGCAGGTGTGACAATACACACTTTTTTAGGAAACATTCATGGTTTGGCTCGTTCGAATGTGTACTTAAAAAGCGATACTCTATATTTATTTCACTCTTTGAACTACATCCTGAAAAAAGCAGCAATCTGAAAAATTAAATCCTTTGCACTCAAAAATTAGATTCTCTTCCCCCAGTAGCCATGGATGGTATTCCTCATTCTATAAACGAAATAATAAAAGAAAAAAAGCAACATTCCGTTTAAACTAACTTCACCCGAAAAAATCCCAACTTCTATTTCAAAACCAATTTCTACTACGTATAACACCGAACCCTCAACATTAAGTGGCCGATGTTTAGGAGGATGTCTAATTTTATGTGAGGTACGGATTTGCATCGACTCGTGTCCGCCGGTCCGACGACGCTGCACCTTATTTTTCTCGCTTGCAGGATCAAGTCTACTATCGAGAACTCGGATGCAAGTGTACGTGCATTATAGGTACAGATCGTCATCTTAGTTTTTCGCGAACCAGGCAGCTTCCATCGGCCCTGAGATTTTAACAGCCTTACCGTACTCGTCCTACCCGACGCTGCCGAATTGGGAGTACCTTCGTGGCCAGGGAATGAAGCCCGTTTCTTTTACTGTGTTTAGCTTTTCCGATACCCACGTTTAGCTTGCTGAACTCTAAACGTGGGGGCTGGGCATAATAAAGCTTAGCTTGCCAGGCTCTTCCAGAGTGGACATAGAGCCTGTTTGTTAGAGGCGACTCCTAAACGCCTCCTATATACTTCCTTGTCACTTGATTGCAGGCTTTTGGCCAATTTGACTTGTAAAATATAATCTACATGAGCAAGAACGCACCCACACATTCATGCATGATGCCTAGCAAATACAGAAAGTATGTACCAAATCGGCGCAGGAAAGCAGCGAATCTATCCCCTGGATCCACCTGCGTATCAGGGAAGCAAAGGTCGCTTTTGGCATACGATTAACCGCCTATCCACCTCCTGAAAACGCGCCACGTGGCCTCACTACTAACCGGTTCGAGACCACTCATATCAGAGAGATCCGTACTAAGAGTATTCTCCCTTCTACTTGTGCTTCCGTTAATAGCCAAATTTTTGGGCACTCTGCATAGATACTTCAGGAACTTCAGGCAAATATGCCACAATGATTTCCCCGGTACTGACAAATGAACGTTCCAAAAAGCACATGCTGTGGTGGAAGACGAATTTGTGGAAATAAGCGTTTTCAATAAAGGCCTTGACACACTAAAGAAAGGTTGATAATCATCTTTATTCGACTATGGTTTCGACGTCTTCGTTTTCACTAGAATCGGTTTCCCGAGTCAATGGTCCGCAGTTGTTCAGCTTTTCCTTGTGGAGTCTTCATCTTCTTATCGAGTCGGATCTTCTTTATTGGAGCGTGTCTCTGGTGACGCAAGCATTTCTTTGATAAAGCAATGTCACCCGGCGATGTTTTTTCAACAGGATGTAGAATTTTGGTAGCAGTGGTTGTTCGTTGATAAAGACTTGTTTTTTCCCGAAAATCCTTCCTGCAGATGTCGAAGCAGATTATCAACACGGCGATATTTTCTGAATATGAAAATATTTTATTTAAATTCACATGGGACATCACGGCAATGTGGGCTAAAAGAACAGTGCATGTTAATAATCAGACGCATTCCTGGTTGTGGCAAAAGATAACCAGCAGAAGAATTTGTGCTAACGATATATGAACGATGAGGCGTTCGACATTGATCAATCCGTTAGAGAATAGTAATGCATTTGATTCCATTTGTAACAATGCACAGATGATTGAAGACATATTTGGTAGATACAATAAATAGCGGTGACTTGCCAATGTATTAACTCATTGCTTTTATCCTTCCAGATAAGTCTGATACGGAACACCATCTGGCCACACTGAGTGAAATTCTGTTTGATAATTTGAGTTCGTGCTTGAAATATGGTCTTATACTCAAAAATGTGGAAGAAAGATGTTCCTGCACTCCAGGAAACCAGAATTTAATCTTGGCAGAGTGGCAGAGTAAAAAGATAACTTGCTTTGAATAGACAAAGATCTGTAGATCCTGTTGGTTTTTATGTCAACTAACAAGGTTTACTATGCTCTGGAGTATTTTGATTCACAGCTCAGGTCGGTAATTATTCTCGCACGAATCGGGTGCATTCTACTCAATTCAAATTGGGCGATATTTGCTGGATGTTTCTGGATCGTCTACGTAACGCGCAACCCAACAGCGCTTACGTGATGGAGTCCTTCGACATTACCGCCCTTTATACAAACGTGTCGAATGACTCTGCAATGCAAGCCATATTCGAACTCCTTACACAACACGAAGGAGAAATAAACATGTATGGCTTTAACATAGAGCACTTGATACCAAGCTTAAAAGAATGCCTGAGCTGCTCAATCTTCAGAGGATCCGGAAAGGCTACCCTCAAATAAGAGGGTTGGCAATGGGACAACGACTCGCACCAAGCCTTGCCATTGCATTTATGTCTAAGGCGGAAGCACCGGTGACTGATCTCGGGCCACTACTCCACTGTAGATATATAGATGACCGTTTTGTCCTTTGGTCAACACAAGAAGAAATGGACAATTGTTTCGAGTTATTAAATGCACAGTCAGAATATATCAAGTTCACCCAAGAGAAGCCGAAAGAAAAATGGCTTCCATTCCTTAACGTCCAAATTAACCTGTCAGAAAATGGCTACATTACGAAGTGGTACCGAAAGCCGAGTAGTAAAACGTCTTGGTTCATTACCTCTCCACTCACCCCTCTCATACGAAGAGGGCGCTTGTAAGAAACATGTTTCGAGCAGCAACCAACGTGTGCATGGGAGAGAGCAGAAAGAGGAGTCCCGGAGCTTGGCGCGGCACATAGCCATTTCTAATGGGTACGAAACTGTAGCTTGGGATAGGTGTAGGGGAAATCCTAGACCCCCAAACAAGAACTCTATCGATAGAAAAGTTTCGCTTATCCTACCCTTCATCTCCAAATGATGTAAGTACAGCTATAGAACGCTGCATATTGAAACCCTTATTATTATTAGTGATAAAGGTGGAGAATTTGTAGTTCTTCATAGTCAGTTGGATATTAGGATAGTAGAGGAGCACCTCAGTGATGTTTTTCTTTATCGAACATCCTCTGAAAAGGAATACAGAAATCAATACCGAAAATTAAATCAAGAATGGGTCAGCACGGCAAAGGCCGCGGGTTTAGAGCCTTCAGTTATTTCTCGACTTAAAAACGAACACTTGATTTGTTCTGTCCATTAGTTATTAAAACACATAAGCTTACTTCAACTGGTGATATTGCGTCAGCGAACCCATCATCATATAAAGTTAGACTTATCATCAGTTGTATAGGCGGACCAACGGATAGAATAACGTGGTTGCTAAACCTTATCCTAACCCAGCTGCTAAAATTCATTCCAACCCATCTACCTAATACCAAAATATTTCTGGATCATCTAAGGCGCGTGCAACCAAACAGCACGCATATAATGGAGTCATTCGATGTTAGTTCACTTTATACCAACGTGTCCAATGACTCCGCAATGCAAACCATTCTCGAGTAGCTCACAGATCATGAAAAGAAAGTAAAAACGTACAGTTTGTCGATTGCGCAACTAATGACCCTCTTAAAACAGTGTCTTACTTGTTCGATCTTAAGGTGGTCTGGAAAATATTTTGCACAAATTATAGGGTTAGTGATGCGGCAGCGTTTAGCACCAAGCCTTGCCATCGCTTTCATGTCTAAGGTGGAAGCTCCAGTTCTCGATCACCGACCCTTACTGTACTGTCGATACATAGATGACTGCTTCATCGTCTGTTCAACACAAAAACAGATGGATGAGTGCTTTGAATTATTAAACCGAAAGTCGGAGTATATAAAAATTTACACGAGAAAAACTTACCAAGAACTGGTTTCCATTCTTAAGCATCCAAATAAAGCTAACATCGAATGACTCCATTATATGAGTGCTGTTTGGTTGCGCGCGCCTTAGGTGATCTAGAAATATTTTGGTATTAGGTAGGGGGTTTTCTTTTAGCAAAGAGGGTGTATAGTTGCTGAACTCATGCAGTCACCGTCTCTGCCATAAGGACAAATTACGCAACTTTGTGTTTTGTATAGACGGCCATATAGGCGGTTACGAACTAAATGACGACGTAGACTATTCGGTGGTATTTCAACTATCGCAACCCATTCCTTCGAATCTGCCCTTCTTAAGCATCACTTTATCGCAACACTTATCGTCACATCACTCTTAATAGTTTATCATTTTATTCTAGAGAAAACTTGTCGGGAACTACCAATCATAATCCACAGTCCACGCAAAGCCTCTTCTGCCTTCTTCACGGAGAACATTCTCTGTGCAGAGTACTCTCTTCAACAGCAAGGGTCTCTCGTCACAAATTCAACTCATGATGAAGAGAGTATCTTGCTATTAGTTAAGCGAAGATAAACAAAATTTCTCTAGCCACGCCTGATGTAACATCTGCCTTAGATGGGCTATCGATGGAGTATGAAAAGTACCTTGGAAAATCTCTTCGGAGCAATGTACACTCGCTAAGCGGCTCTCATGAAATTCAAAATACGTGGCGCGCTATGTGATTGTGCTACTGTACTATTAAGTCATTCAACTTGTTCTGTTTTCACTTTTGAAAGGTTCTGCCAATTATTTTTGTTTGTAGCATTTAGCCCATTGTTTATTTTCGTTACTAATGTTTCGTTACCACGTCATCTTTTTTTCCAGTCTGGACACTTCATAAATTACGAAGACCTCTTTCTAACAAAGACAAAGTGTTGTATTATAATGGTACTGTTGAAGAATTCAACGAATCAAAAGACCTTCATACTTCGAATGCGAACTTCGCGGAATGCGGCTGAAATATAACGACCGAGATGTTTAAAAAGTGAAGGCACCCAATGGCGCATTTTATCTATTGCATTTCTTAGAATTACTTTATTTTGCTATACAGTGCTATCCATTCCATTTTTTGTGCTTAATACTTTATCCATCTGGGATGTTATTTCAGAAGTTGCCTATGGTGAACTGTTCTTGGTGCTCAATAATTTTCAAAGACCGACCCTTCGTCGGATCCTATCCAATCACATCAATGAAAAGTTGTTAACCTACAAAGTTTTCTGGTGTAAAAAAAAGCACCAAGGTAGACTAAGCATAAGTTGGGTGATATCTCCAAACAATGGGATTAAACGACAGACAATAATAATATATAGAAAATAGTAGATGTATATTAGAAACCCTTTGGAGTGGTAGAAAATGAGCTCTTCCACGCTTCCGTCTTGTTTTCGACTTCTTAAAGTCTCCTGTTATACCAAAATTTTTCTCTTTTGTTGAAAAGCCAGCAGATCCGCAAATCACATAAAACTAGACATCTTCCCAAACATCAGCCACTCAAAGTTGAGTGCTTGGTGCTGTGTTACGAATCGGTTTTGAAACAGGAGTTAAGATTTTTTTTGCTTCGTGGTTTATATAAATGACAAGATTGTTTTTCTCGTTATTTTTTTGTTTATAGAATAAGGAGCACCATCCGGGTCTACTGGGAGACAGAGAATCTCATTTTGGAGGCAGAGAATCCCATTTTCCACACTGCCGTTTTTGACGGAATGTAGTTCAAAGAGTGAAATAAATATATAATATTGCTCTTTCCACTACACATGGAGTTGAGCCGAAACGGTGAATCTTCTTCTAAAAGTTGTGTATTTTTACATCAGCAACCCTTGATTGCAGTATAAAATAAACGCCGTTCCGTAGGAGAATGGTCTTCCTTAAAAGTTTTACTCAGGGGTATTGTGCTTGGAAATTGAAATGTTTAAACGACTGAACGACTGAAGGCAACGGCAAAAGTATGATAATACGCTTTACTGGATGTCCTTTACGTATCACTTCAGGTTTATGTGATAGTGACGAATACTCCGGAGAAATTCGTTGCGAACGGGCCCGGTGACAGGCGACGAGCTACTCTGTATAGGACGCCGCCCTGCCACATATCCCTCGACCAGTTCGCCATGATGACATTGGTGGTCTGAAAACAACAGCTTCTACGAGACAGAAAA
>UYYA01005411.1:0-23560 GCA_900624975.1 Angiostrongylus costaricensis | reverse complement strand
TTATTCAATTCATTAGTCGGTTATTGAGAATATGTTGCTGCCGATTTCATCGACGAGGAATGCGATCGGCTCACTCAACATTTTCACGGTCTACTGCAGATACATAGATAATTGTTTTGTTATCTTCTGTATGCAAGAGGAGACAAATGCTTTAAATTATTGAACGAGCAATCTGAGTATGTTAAGTTCACTCGGAGAAAACCGAGAAAAAATTAGCTTCCGTTTTTAGACGTCCAAATAAACGTATCAAGTAGTCGCTACGTGACAGGTGAAAAACGTTTTTCGAACAGCCACCTCTGTGTGCACAACCAGGAAGCTAAAGGAAGAATCGCGTGACTTGGCTCAGTAAATAGCCATTTGCAGTATCTGAAAAATAGTTATCGCACGAGATATGTTTATAAAGAGAGCGACGCACCAAAACGAAACATTTCGCCAAGAGAAAGTCCCGTTTATAATGCCCATTATTAGCCATGAAGTAAGCGCAGCCATAAAACGGAGTTTAAAAAGGGCAACTCTAGAGGAATCGGTTGGAATAGTTGAAGTACCACCGGCCACCCTACGTTGTCAGTTAGTTCGTAACCGCCTATACGACCGTCTATGTGAAACAACAAATTGCGTAATTTGCCCTTACGGAAGGGGCGGTGACTGTATGAGTTTAGCTGCGATATACCTCGTTTTCTTGTAATGATTGCGGAGATGAATATATTGGCGAAACGGGCAGATCCTTATGTATCTGCATAAAAGAACTCCTAAGTGGTAAATGAAAAGTAGGACAAAATGCCCCACTAGGTACGCATAGGATACAAAAGAACAACGGAGACGATTTTGAAGTTAAAACCAATATACTAGCACAGGAGACTAAGACACCAACGCACAAACTTCTTGGGACTTTTTGGGTAAATGCCAAAAATTCCACAATGCCACAAAAACCACAAAAGCAGGAAGGAATGCCTAGAGATCACATGCGACCTGGCTCCGTATCCTTGGGTCAACTTTTGGGTGCGGAGTTGTGCATTCATCAACCATAGGCAACTATAATCAGCCGAGGATGGCTCACGTCGTCCAGTCCACAAAACCTGACCATTCCTGTAATGAATATCTGCAAATATCCTACCACAGCTATCGTGGAGCATCGTGGAACGTCACTCAGGAAGAGGGACATAATCTTCGAACAGCAATATTTGATTTCGGATCGTGTGAAAAGGTCAGCTGTGATATATTATGCCGATTGTGCAGGTTAATGCTTACATCTGTAACCGCCGTCTTATCATTCCAGGGGAAAATCACGCAAATAAGTAGAAAGACCGATTTCGATTTAGTTCAGCATTTTCAGTAGGGGTTATGACAAAGTAAATTCTGCCGAAGGTATCAAAGTGGAAACAGTAGGTGAGGATGGAAGAGTGTTGTGGAAGAAAATATGAACTTATTGAAAGACTCAAATTCAAAATGAGCTGTGTACAACTTTCTCACATATAACCTGTTCACATATCTTTAGAAGATAAATCGTTTCTACTTCTAGTAAGGAATTTCAAGAAGTTCAGCCAGGTCTATTTCTATTCGTCAAGGCAAAATAGCAAGGAAGTAGAAGAATAAAAACACTAGTAAGTAATTCCTACCTTTATTCGGATAAAAATCCGTTCTATAGCAGGTACTTGCACCCAACAAAGTTTTAGTTATTTTAAAACTATGGCCACTGAAATGAATAGAATACTTAATGCAATAGCAAACTCCAGCAATTTCATGGGAGACAACGGTCTCAAGAATTTAGCAAGAAGAGAAGCACGTCGTTATCCTCGATTCGACGTGCCATCGCATGGCTAGAAAGCCTCACAACAAGGCGTGATCGTATCCAGAGTGGTGAAATGGGGCACAGCAAGGTAGGTTGGCACAAAGTAAAGGATGGTGAAGTATGATGCAAACACAAGTTCTGGAACTTTTTATTTTCATCCAGATACTGGGCCTTGATCCTGTTCTGATGGCAGGGTCAGGAGATGCATAGTCAGCTAATTTCTAGTGAGTGATTAGAATTTCCACGTAGACCATGCGGTAACGTAAACTGATTATGGTTAACTACTGCACAAAAATATCTGCTACGACAATCCTCACATTGTCATTCGTTGCTCAGAAGACCACGCCTGCTCATCTCAGTGCCAATTTAAAGTCTCATGTGAAAGAACAATGGGTCGAATCAACTTCATTAGGACTTCGCATCGAAACTGAAAACTGGATAGTATTTCCGCTTTACTACTATCTACATTTGATGGCGGCTAAAGATAGATCTGGCTTGCACCTCCACAGTACATCACTAGCAAAAAACTCTCTCCTACACTTTTGAGATACTTTTCATGCAGCGAACTTTCAAAAGTATTGTTGCAACAAAAAAAGCTTGGGGAGATTCTTTTTAACACAAAGAATTTTATTTACGATAGTTCCGAACTTTGTTTTGAGGGGATCAATCTTACACGAAAAATACAATAAATCTCGCACATCTCTTGCTTTACTGATAACTCTAAATGGGTTTGTTGTAAATCTCTATTGCAGACAACGTTTCGAAGCTCCACCCTCATCACCCGCACGGTGCCGCTGGTCCAGTGCCCACATCCGTGCGAAGTGCTGCGGCATAGCTTTTGTTGTCGTCACATCAAGGCAAATCGGATCCACCTTCTTACTTTTCTCTCGTAGTAAATGCGACGAAAAGTAGAAGTGGTGAGCTAGAGAAAATACCCATGTGAGCACCCATGGCCTGTACTTTATTCCGCTCCCTATTCTATTATGAATGTCGAAATCCTCAAAACCAAGTTTATGTAATGGGAAAGTGGTTTGAGTTAGTGAACGAGTAATGACGATGACTGTCGGAATACGTAGCCTGAAGAAAACAAATAAGTAAAAGGCTGCTTGAAGCCCAGTATCGACGACGAATGACTAAGGGAACTTACGCCCAAGTGCTTAAAATGAGGTATTTTTTTATTAATAGTTTACATATAGCGAGCAGAATTCATTGGCCAATAATGGCTGCCGAATGGAGAATTTAATTTAACGCAATCTAATTACTCTACATTCAACAGAGCGTCTAGCAGCAAAATTGACAGCTGACAATGATGATATTTCTTCGAAGCGAAGCGCTGTAAAAAGCGTTGCTTTTCAAGCCCGAGTAGTAGTGATAAGTTCCTTTTCAACAGGGCGAGTCAACGCGAAAGTGATGAAGTTCATCTCGACAAAAACTGAAAAGAGCGAGTCACTGTTTCTGAGCAATGAAGTAGGTGTATGAAAATTCTGGATATTCACTAAAAACACATATATTTATATATAATGTGGTCGTGAACGAGTTTTCTCTCGGTAGGGGTAAAAGCACGTTCGTTCCCTACCGCTGACACCTGCTGTCAGGGGTTTTATAAATATCTCAGCACCATTCTGGTTACACATATACATTATATGCATTATATATATATGCAGAATCTGCTTAGCGGATGTGTATCCGTGCATCACTCTGACTATACTCACTGCACACATTGAAGAACCACTCGTCGATGTTGCGTGGGTTATTTCAACAGCGAGTCATCCGAAGTGAACAAAGCACCACTGATCCGGTGGTGTACTCTGTAGTCCTCCCGTTCGAGTTCGTCGTTTAACATTTGTGAAAAAGTAAGCTTATGTGAATAAAAAAGCTTCATCTCCAGGTGTCGTTAGTCAACCTAGGTGGATATATCGGAACGGCTCCAAATCAATCGCAATGAAATTACTATAAATTCAAAGCTCATTTGCAGGTTTTCTATGACAGCTGGAATGAACGCGGAGCAGAATATGTAAACTCACTAAAAGGTTTTAGGAAGTCTAGAAAAATTTGTGCTTCATCGCTCCGTTGGAGAGTTTGTGGCGCTGACGTGAAGAGGCATTTCCAGTTTAAATCGCGCTCTTTAAGGATACACCATTGATGGTATAGTTCATAATTGTTTCACTGAAAATTTTCGGACTTTCGCATTGGCTATACAAATTGAACGAAGATTTGATTCAGTACAAATTTTGCTACGTCTGAGTGAAAATGTTTTTAAGTCTCCAGAAATGTTTCGGTCTTCCCTTCACTTCTCTTGTCCTCTGCTCGCATTTCCATTTGGAGGGTAACGATTTTACGTATATAACTGAAAGGTAAAGAAAGACCATGATTCAAAGGCGTGGTTCCTATTGCTTTTAACAGCGTACTCCAAAACTCGACGACATCCTTTCATAAGGAATGACAACCACGTGTTAGGGATAGGCTACACCTGCACACAGCGAACTAAGTGCCGTTATGGCATACCATAGTAAAAGAAAAAGGTCACGATACATAAAAAAATGTCATTTTCTGCGTCTTTTTTGATTTATACCACTGTCGAAGTTTGATTAAAACTATGAATACTGTGATTTCGAAGTGACATGAAGTAGTCCTAGAAACCTCAACCAAAAACTTTGTAACCTGGTGATTTTCCCCTATTCTCTGAGATTCGCTGGTAAAACAAGTATCACATTGAAAGCACAATAGCATTCTATCGGAAAACTGTTCATCGATAGGCAGTGCAACTAAAAGAATTCAAAATAGCTTACTCAGCTCATCGTTCATAAAAATCTCATAAACAGAACGACGATGATACGGCGCCGGTGGCGCCCCCGATTTGCCATCCACGCTCTGGAAACGGAACGCCTTGCATTTTCAGTCGGAGAATTCACAATAGAATATTGTTGTTAAAGTAAAGCTCCACACTACTCGACTATAACTGAAAAGCAAGCCGAACAAAAGCCGAAACAATTTTCAGAATAATTCCTAATTATTAAAGATAGATCCGTTAGCCGAATGTCTTACAGGATAAGGACGATCGAAACGTCTTTTCTGAAGAGCAGCTGTGTGATCTGATGAATCAACGAGTTCAATCTACGAGTGAAAATGTCTGAGCGCTGAGAATTTTTCAACTATGTAGGAAAAAATTACAATCGCAGTACTGACTTCCATCCAGACAGACAACAAAGTAAGGCCACCTGATGTTCTCCGTCAGACTTTTCGTTTAATAACAGGTCATATATTTTGCTCCAAAGCAATGCTTAAGGAAGAAATTTTTACATCTTTTACAGATAGTTTTGGCAGTGGTATTCTCAAGCGGTGGCTTTCTTCGGCCGATACGTAAATCGATCAAAGTCCAAGCACAGTAGTCGCCACTACCGGGCTTTGTCATCGACCGCTTTGAACACAAAGCATAGTTGTTCTTCCTTATCGATCCTATTTGTACGACTTGTTAATGCTTGGGCTTAAGAAAAAGGAAAGCCGTCATCTAAGGCAAAAGATATTTTCGTTAAATCACAGTTGTAAACTCTTACGTCTCTAAAAGATCTTTCATTCGCACAGTGCATGTAAAATGACACTTCGGAACGATTGCCTCTCTTAATTTCTAACAAAACAAGTCTATAATGATAGAACTCCGCACAACTACGAGATGACACCTTTCTCTTAAGATCTTGGCTTTCAAAACATACTAAAATTGACGTATGAGTATTTTAATAAGAGTTTGAAAAGTGACATAATAAAATATTCCGTGGAAAAAGGGAAAGGGACTCGCATCAGCAACGAAGATTACGGAAGTGGACTATCATAGTTCTTGCTGAAATCCTGGTTAGGGTAATGCTTTCTTTCATAAATATCCACTTTCTCTGGTGGTACGTTTCGGCGAATTTCGCCTTCTTCAGAGCCGCTTTCTATGAGGTTTCCACTAAGTATGTCACGTAGTATGTCACTAAGTATCTACGTGACATACTTAGTGGAAACCTCATAGAAAGCGGCTCTGAAGAAGGCGAAATTCGCCGAAACGTCAGCTTAATCGTGAACAAAGAATAGTAACACCTCGCGTTTGCTCAACAAAAATACGAAGAAAATAGTCCACTCTGTTCAACTCAACGACAGCCGAGTTGTAGAGTGTTGGCAGCACTCCCAGGCTGTGACGTTGCGACGCAGTTTGTTAGCTTTTGTATGGTGAGTTCGGACGTTAACCTGTAACAAACCATGAGCTTCTTCTTAGCATTCCAAATATGGGTGTCGAGAATGACGATGTTAGAGTCTTATGGGATAAACCATGTATCACGAACACAGAGAAAGCTGAAGACTCTTTCTTTAGTCATGTATATATTACTTGCGATGATCAAGAAACTACTGTGAAGAATTCCCAGACCGACATTTCGGTTAACCTCGGCACTGATGAATAACTCGCTATTTCCTTGATTAACGTACACGAGATTGTTCCTATACAATATTTATCTACAACAGCTGATCTTTCGGGAGATTTCGCCTTCCAAAGTTCTGGAAAGGTCAAGTTGAGTGCAATCTACCCACCTAAACACTTCTGCTATGAGGAAGACAGAAAAAACACGAAACCAGGATTCTTGTAGTGGTGTTTATACCGTGTTATGCCGCATTTACTATGGCAAAAAAGTAAAAGGTGAACTCGAGTAGACTCGTTATGATGACTGTGAAGAACTACGTCGCAACGGCTCACTGCGGCTTTGATGGAGGCGAAATTAACCAAATGTTAAAAATAATAAATATTACAAGCAAACTCGCTTGGGCTCATCGGGAAAGCAAAGCTTGTCCATGAACTCTTGTATCTTCGATGGTCTGTTACCTTGGTGCAAGATTTAATATTTATTCTGTAACTGAGAAGCTAGAATACGGATAGCACAGTGGGTAATGGTGCCCATCATTGCGAGCATGGTACCAGCTCGATTCCGCTTCGGGCTAACCAAGCCTCTCATTCCTAAGGAGTCGGGAAATTGTTAGCTGACTTGCCTGAAAAAAATCACTGGCTGCAATCCAATTGGGCATTCCCGAGTCCGGCTGTCTTAGCACTCCAAGAATAATTGCTCAACTAGCATTCTACGACATTCAAGATGGAATGAAAACCCTCAAGCAGCAACCGAGCCTTATGTAAAATCGGAAGATCTTCGTGGACAATGAATGAGCAGAAACGAAATGAACATGAGAAGTGCTGCGATCCGCACAAAGGACTTGAAGAAAAATTGACAAGCTAACACGAAGTTGACGAGATGTCAATTTGGTTAACGTTTCAACGCTTTGTCTTTTTTAGCGGCGATGGTCCGCGTCGATCGAGCACGGTTATTCGTCCTCGCGTTATAATGCCAGCGTGTCAAATTTTAGTGTATAAATATAAATTGAGAACATATTGTGCATAAGTGTGCCACTGGAGAAAAAAACCATAGTCTCCTGTTTTTGTTAGCGGTTTATGAATAAATGCCAATCAATGCTGTCAAATAAGGAAAACGAAAAACGAGCGTTAATGATTCGTTTCTGTCTTCAACAACAGCACAATGCAATTACGGTTTTAAAGGCTTACTGATAACCTCACATAAACGTGAGAGTGTTTTCCTGTCGATGATGCGCTGTAGCAACTCAATCTCGTGGCTACTAGCAGCAAATAAATGTGGGAATTTGAATGGCATTACTGTACAGTTCCGACGTGCTGATGTGTTTAATATTAATAACAATGTATCTTCATAATCAGGAGTCATTAGCCTCTAATTTGACACTTGTGGCTCTGAAATTGCCCGAAGCTATATTCTGCAGCTACGAATGACGATGTTAAGACTTCTGCTGTAGATGTCCCCTGTAATAATTGACCCACCTAATCCATTCTTTGTTAAGGAATGCAGCTATGCCTGACCATGCACGATGAATTCGCTTCCTTGCTCCACTTGTTTAAATGCGAAACTCTTAAACAAGGCCATCGAGACTCTGATCCGGATGACAGTGTTAGAGCGAACATTACTCGTTCATTAGTTTTGCATAGTTGTTTGACGTCTCATTAGGCTAAAAGGTGTGATAGAGTAACTTAGAAGAAAAGTAATACTGATTTAAGCATTGCTTTCCGAAGTAGGGCTTGTGCCCTTGACATTAGTTATTGATATAACTTGAGTGACACTAATGAGCGCTGTTAATGCTTTCGTTCAATACGCGTTGCGCTGACCAGTCAAGCGCTTCAACTTTCTGAGCTCGGGAAGCTGGCATCGGACTTGTCCGAATCAGCCTCGCTCCCTCCATCTAAGCAAAGCTGGTGTCCGTCTGCACTGATGTCATGGAAACGCCTTTTCACAGCCATCTTAGAATTCCAGAGGACATCGATCCAAACAACATTTAACAATATTTATGACGAAAACGAAATCTGTGGCTGTAATCCAGATAATTTTTTATGTAGCATGTGAAATAGGTTGTAGTAAAAAAAAGATAGTAGTGTTTTAAAGAGGCCGCTCAGGTTAACCGTCGCATCAATTGTCCTCGTGCCGATCTACCCAGGAAAACATAAATGAAAAAGAAATCACTTAGATCTAGCATCTGTCGATTTTACCAAGAGTTATGGCAAAGATCTGCTGAAGGCATCTCAAAGCTATCATGGTAGTTGAGGGTGATAAACTATCACGAAGAAATAATGGGCAATGGACACTGGGGATGGATCAGAAGTCTGTTTTCAGTTATTTGCATATTTCATACAGTTTCATAGCAGATATCGTAAGGTTTTTCTTAAGTTATGTTATTTCATTTTCCCTTCACACTACCTTTCTTCAAATCTGTCATGTAGAGTAACACTTTCCAAATCCGACTACACTCCTCGTGTCCAACTTCCACGATGGTCTTCCAAATTCGGCGTTTGAGTTCGGCCGCCGCTTGAGCACTGTCGTGTTCTATTATTAGTTTTGCCGGATGCTAGTGCAGTCTATTCTTTTTAGATCATGGGATGGAAAAACTACAGAGTCGCTACTTATATTTTAGATATTGGGGTGTTTCAAGACAACTTTGGTACAAATTTCCCAAATCCGACTTAACGAGAGCTGGTTAACCTGGAGTGCGCTCTAGCCGACACCGCACCCTACATGAAGGACAGTACGACTACCACACTGCTCGTTCCCTTGTCAAGAAAGTTGCGTTTATTAGAGCAAATTGTTGGAAAACTGAGGAGACAAAAACCATTGCTAGAAAATTCTCGTCGTTGTTGACAATAACACACGCAGTATTTTCGCACAAACCACTTTATTGTGTAAAAACAGAAATAATGAAAACACAAAAAACACCAACAAAAGCTAATTTTTTGCTTTTCTGACTATTTAATATAAACAAAGGTTTGAATAAAGAAGTCACCTGCAGTTTCCCGTGGTGCGATGGCGCCTCACCGCATCATCGCCGTTAGTACCATAACCGCGGCATTCGGTATGGCAAATCCCGGTGTTAAGCGTAACTGCGTTACTGATAACGTAACTCCTGAATCGAGAATCGGCGGAACTCTCACGGTTTAAACAACGTTTTCTTAACTCAATTTTGATAACGATGGGAAAGAATCTGTGTAGACCACAAACAGCATCATGGCGAATTGGTCGAGAGCGATACGGCAACGTGTGGTGTACAGAGTGCTTCAATCATTGGCAATGGGTCCACTTGCGCCTCAATTCACAAGGATATCTTCGACCGTTAGCTAAAACGCGAGCTAAACTGTGAATGGTTTGAAACAGCTATATAGTCTCGTAAGTTGTTTTTCGCTTCAACTTCAAAAAGGTAATAATCTATGAACACAAATAAACACCGTGACTAATAAAATGAAGTGGAGCACTGATGGAATGAAGCATCTCACTCCGCATGGATATTGATCTACTGCCGATGATTGCAATAGGTCCCCTTTTTATGTCGACCACACTTTATTCAAGTCATCCTTAATGAGGGAATAGCAATTAACGAGAATGAACCATCTAATGACTAATACTTGATACTTGAACGGTCCATCATCAAAAGCGCAGTAGACTTTTCTCTCGACTGCGCAGGATTACAATAATGCAAGGGAAGTAAGCATCTATTGATTAATACTTGATACTTCAACGGTCCATCATGAACAGTTGTGCGGGTCCCACCATAGGCACCATTTTTCGGAGATTTGCTGACTAAGCCATTGTGGTTCACTGGAATCCCGAGGTCAACCTAGCGAAAATCAGCCCTAGGCCTTCACCACCACGGGCAGTCGCAGCCATTGTGGATCAGAGGGAGATTTACTACCATGCGACTTTGGTACCAGGACGGTGGTGAATCTTGGTATTGATTTACTGTTACCTAAGCTTCCTGGAGGAAACCCTGGGCTCCACAGCTTGGGAGAGCCTGCCCGGTGGACGATTTTCCCCGCCGTACATCGCAGCCCGACACCCAGGTACACCTCCCAACAGCGATGAGGTGGTAAACCGCTGGAAGGCTAATGACTGATATCGTAAATAAATGTCGCACCATTATTCCTTTCAAAATTTAAGGTGCTATGTCGTCAGTGGAGATTCGTACACCAGAACGGAACAAGATAAGAACCAAAGACATGAAAAACCTCACGGCTTTTCTCATAAACACACCGCACCGACTTTTCTCATGTTAACTGTCGTGTGTCAGGCTCGCATTCAGTTTAAGCCCGACAAGACTGCGTTGTTTTTTATTAAGAGCATCTATCACGATATCGGCAACTCCAGCTACATAAAAAATTCACAGCTAAGGTATCACCACTGAACCACGATATTTAAATAGACTTCAAGAAAGGTATCAGGCGATACCATGTCGCCAAAATTATTTACCTCTGTCTTCGAGAACGTGGCGCGAAAGCTGAAACAGGGCAGTGCCGCCGTAAAAATCGATGTCAATAATTGCACTGTTTTTGCTTTACTGATAACGTTATTCTTACAACACCAAACACTCACCATGGGCAACGAATGTCTTCCGACTTTGATAACTCACGTAGAAGGATTGTTCTTCTACTAGAATTCAAAATAACGTTGTCTATGCGTAAAGGAATGGTGTCGTGCGCCTCATTCACGATCATCGGTGCAGATTTCTCTGAATGCTCCAGTTACAGCTATCTAGGTCGGGAGATCAACATGAAAAAGGACTTAGCTAAAGGTCTCAGCAGCAGGAAACGAGCGTCTTTAGGGAATTCAAAAGCTTCGAAAATGTGGCGAAGAGAACAAGAAGGAATATTTGGTTACCAACGAACCTCAAGTGAGAGCAAAATCCACATGAGCTTTCTTGCATTCACCAAGGAAAAATGAAAGATTTACTGGCTCGCTACGAAGAACTCGACGATCAAAGGGACAACTTGTGGTGGACTTTAAGAAAAGTGCGATAAAAATGGCACTTATATCGAATTTGTATTGACATGGAGCACTCGCACGACTGCTTACCTGAAAGCTTGGAATTTGGGATGTTTTCTCTTTTTTGGCGAAAATTAGCCCAGCAATTGCAGTACTGTAATGAAAGCAGAACGAAAATATCGCGGTGAAACTGCTCGTCGTTCGCGAATTCAATTGAATCCACGCGGAACTGCTTATCCAGCTTTGCTCGACTTTCGTAAAAATTCGTAAAAGAGCTCACGATGAAACACCACTGATGTTGCTTTGGGTTTACGTCTCATGAGCAAGGCAAAACATTCTACGCTCGAACTCGGATAATTCCTGTTAATTTTACAAGTATTAGTATTTTTCTTCATTTTCGTTATGGTGTCCTTTTATATGAATTATTTAAGCACCTCTAAAACCTGGTGCATCAACGACATTCTCAAACTGAGTGCCTTTTTCTGTTGGGACGTAGTTTAGTTCAAATAGTATCATAATGGTCTATGCCACCATTTTATAAGGGAGACGAAGCCTTTCGTAAACAGTTTTTTAAAATCCGATGCCCCAGAGCATCGGGCAGTTTTGTCATCTGAAGAACGACACCTACTGTCACCAATCAGCGGAAACGCTGTAATCGCATTCATTCCAGCTCTGAGCAGTTTTTTTATAGTAAGATCATACAATTATTATTTCGGTGTTTTATGTTAAGAATTTGGAATTACTTCAAAAAGAAGTGGCACTGAACAGATCGAATTGGCCACTTGCTGTAAGAAGCAAAATTTCGCCTTTTCCTGGTGATCCTTTCCCAAACACCTGTAGAAATGAGTGAAATCAGTGAAGTGCTTGTAAGCGTTACAGGAATGTGATGAGACTTCAGCATACGAAAAGCACAGTACCAAACTTTGTTTTGTCTACACATCACGGAGAAACTGCGAGAAATTGGCGGCGCTTCATAAACATTCAGTTTTCTTAGGAACCTGGAACGTTTAAAAAGGTCACCAAGGACGTCTCATCTCAGTGCTACCTCGGCCTTCAGAAACTTGCCCACTTACTTTGTTGCGTTATATGCATTGACCATTGCAAAACATGAAGAATTCTTGTGCTTCGGGGCAAAACCTGTTGACTCATCGCAGCTGTTTTTTCTATGATCAATTCTGAATTGGTTTCCTAATTCCTTTTTCATGTTGATGGATTCTTGGTGTAACCTTGTAACACACGCGTTTCTGAATTCTTTACTAAAATTATGAAACAGGCTTTGTTTTGGCCATCAAACAGCTTCTCCATCATGAAAGATAAGTAGAAGACCACAGCTAAACAAATGCCATTTCTGCTTTCTAGAAAATTGTTGCCAGGAATGTTCTACATTGAAAGTTTTCCTTCGCTTTTGTAAATCGACAACTTCTTCCGCAAATTTTTTTCTAAAAGTAGACTTGCACAGACGATAGCAAATTTTGATATTTGTGGGAAAGCTAAGATTTTATGACGAGGCAACACAAGCGAGAAGGCGGAGACCCAGTTTAAGCCGTGGCACATGAAAGAATTTGCCCGTTGCTTGAAGTTTTCGTTAACTGATCGCTTTTATTTACGCCGTCCATATTCAACATTTTACATGCAGTTATTCTCACTAGCCAGTTTCCATGGGCCAGGCGACAGAGGAATCCATCACGAAGGTCGCTTTGACGAATATGCTTTGAATTCAGTGAACTGATAACTAATAAAACTCTTAGAAATGTGAAAGAAGTGCAGAAACTTTTGCTTCACCGACGTTACTGGCGCATAAGTGCTGAATACCACATCAGCTGCTGATCCAAAAAGGAGGGCATTTCTCTTCATCGGCTTGAAAATAAACGACATTTTGTTTCCAAATAAATAATCAATTAACAACCTCGTGTTTCCTTATCAGAGAAAAAGTGAATTATTTGTTTTAATTTGTAGTATACAGTGTTTGTTACACTTCTTAGCGACTAAAACTATTTGTCTTCCAAACATGGCGAGACTTCTGGCTCTTCTGATCCCGCTGCTAGCGGCCACCTCGACAGTATTGGGGTGTGGGATGATGCCACCAGGTCAAGGTAATGAATAAAAATTTGTCATGGCACGCGTACAGTTGTTACTTTAAATATGAAGTCCTTAACTGCAAACCGAGTGAATATATCTAATATTTCCTTACTATTGAGAAATTCACTTAGCGCAAACCTTACGATATAAAGATTTTTAATTTTAATAGGCAGAAGCTAGGATAATTTTCAACTATAAGCTATAAAGAACAGAATTTTTTGCAGCAAGGACTAGGACTTTCAGTATCACCGGTTTTACCTTGCCAGTGGCCATGGTCTACTCCACCGCAGCCAATGTCCCTGTACAGGTTCCTGGCATTGCAAACAGCGAGGAGAGAGCTCAGGCATTTGTATCACGTCTCGTAATGCAAGCAGTGAGTTCACAACTCTTCGATTTGAATTCTTTCTCCTTTTTCGATTCCTGGATTAGTGTAGAAGCCAAATTTAAGTTTTTAGAAACTTAGCCCGCGTTTTAGTTTCAACGCATTTTGTCATCATAGCGCAATAAAATTTGATTGAAAGCGCTTCTATATAAACTTTACTGTCTAATGAAGAAGCTTGTTCTTAAGGTTATTGATGTTCTCGAAGAGCAAGGTCGCAGCGCTGGCCTCTCTGATGCAATAATCTCTCTCATTTTGGGTCAGCTCACTGTTCAAGTCAGGTATACTCCACTGCAATGCATGACAGTGGCTGTGAACCCAGTAGCAAACATGCCATGTAAGTTTTTGACTTCTAACAACATTTCTAGNAGGTTACACTGATAGCGCACAAGCGCTTTAAGAAGAGCTATTGCGCTCTCGTTGCAGAAACCATCTATAATTAGAAGTAAATTTGGAGATGAATTAGCTGTGAGGTAGACGGTTTAAAATCCTTTGTCTTTGCAATATTTTCCACGCCTTTCAAAAGATGGTGGGCCCTCATAACATTTTGATAGTTAATACTTCAGCTCGTATTGCTAGTAATTAGTACCAACAGCAATTTAGAGCATCACTATTCGCTGCGGTGGTGCATCGCTCAATTCGCATCAGGATCCAGTTCCACCCGGCTCGGTCCAACCATGGTCGCCTCTATTTGAGCTCTTGAAATTTGCACATGAACTGTCCAGTATGTGCTTGCCTACTGCAATTCATAAAGGTTGACGACCACCTGTCGTGAAGGTGTGGAAAGAAATGCCGTATCACGACAATCCCAGGATTTCTGGAAAAACGTACTCCGGCAATATGGAACAACATACAGAAAAAAAAGGAAGAAAAGTTTTGAAGCACCACTCCAAGCAACATATCAATCGGAAGCTTCGTAAATGATGTCTGCGAAGAGAAGAAGGGAATGCTCGAAGCGTTAGAACCCGCTTAGTATGTGATGTCATATCGTGTTAAAAATTCAATTGTGGTGCACCATAGAGGTGGTCCACATCGATTCGATCTTAAATGGCGTGGGTGGGGAGAAAGAGCCGTTTAAATCTAGTCTCACTTTTTTAAAAGAGGTTACGACGAAGAAAATTTTGCCGAAGTTATCGGAGCGAGAACGATAGATGAGGATGGTGAAGTGCCTTCGAAGGAATCATTAAAACGGTGAAATGCTCAAATTTTTTTATGTTTAACTTTCTTCCACATAATTGGAGTACACTATCTGCTGCTTGTCTTGGCTACTCTAACAAACAAATTATTTCCACCTTCAGTAAGTATTTCTAAGAGTTCGAGCCATGTCTTAATCTAACCGTCGGTCGAACAAAAAGAAAGTTTTAAAAAAATTCTGCCTGGCGATGGTGTTCTATGTGCTTTAAAACATTGCCACTAAAATGCTTTTATTAGCATTTAACAAGTATTTTCATACAAGAGGAAGCGGATAGCCCAATGGCATTAATGTCTATCATCGCTAACGCGGTGCTTGCTCGATTACACTCCGGACCATTCAAGCCTCTGATCTCTCCCGGGTAGAGAAAGTGGTACCAGACTCGTCCGCGAAGGAATCACTACCTGTAATTTAAATGAGAGCGCTCCAGCTCGACAATTTCGGGACCCCAGGGAATATCGACTCGACCAGCATTCTATGATATCCGAGATGAAATGGAAATCCTCAAAGAGCAGCCGAGGTCACACGGAAAATTTAAAAAACCTAAGTGGGTGATGGATGCGATGAGTAGAATCGAATATGAGAAGTGCTGAGACCCACACAGTGGACGTGAAGAAAGGACGGCTCGTATAAAGTGAAATAATAAATTTTCGAACGACCGACTTCCTATCAACCTCGGCACTAATGAAATGGTTGATCAATGTATGCATTGTTCAAAAGAAATTTATACAAGTGGAGCAAAAATTGGAACAAACGTGTAAAGTTCCCGATAAAAAACTAATTATCGGTCTCGCCCGATTTTGAATTGAAGCAAACGCTTGATTACAGATTTTGTTTGCAGTTAATGGAGTTGATGCAATGATGATGCCGCACTGCATAATCTACGGAAACACGGTGACTGCTTTATGCAATGCAGTGGGTAATAATATGATGTGCACACTACAAGACGGCATGATGATCGGACAAATTGATCCCATGCACTTGTCAATTTCCGGAAGCCTCACGGTTTGTGTTACTTACCTTTCCACACAAATTCACTTTAAGAAGAAAAACGTATGCAGACCACAAACATTATTATGGCGAACTGGTCGAGAGAGATGTGGCAAGGCGTGGTGAACAGAGCGGTTCGAATGCTGGCATCGGGTCCATTTAGTGAGAACTTTGCCTCGGCATTTGCAACCGTCGACTGAAACAGGAGTTTAACAGTGAAGTGGTCGGAATAACCTGTGACCTGTGCCGCCGTTAAATTCACAATGGTAATAAAGTTGAAAAATGTGTTTGATGGTTAGACTTATGAAAAAAAAACAAAGCTGAGCTTAAAGTGTGACAAGTCACTAATGCTATCCTTGTAAGCCGACTGAAGACTCCTGCATACACGAAGTGACCTGGAAAAATCTCCAAGTTCATACATTTAAAAACTGCTCCAACATCACCCCACGGTAGGTCAAAAAAACTCGTGAAAATATGAATGCCCTGCAAAAACAGTAAAAGATTTAAAACAATTACTTTCATTGTGATATCCCATGAAAAAAGGACCTGCTGTCGCACAGCAATTAAGAGAAGCACGAGGTCGATACAGTTCTACTTTGTTATTCCCCTATCGTTTGCCTACTACCCCCTATCTCTCACGGGCGTGCATGTTCCTACCAAACTTCACAGACACAGGAACGCTGATTATTTCCTACCATCAACAAGTAATCCTTCGTATTCTTGTTGACCAAATTCGAAGTGTTAATTTTATTCTTTCTTCACGAATAAGCCTGACGTTTCGGCGGATTTCGCCTTTCTCAGAGACAGGAAATGTTTAGTTGGCAGTAATCTATTCTGCCAAACACCTCCATAACCAAACAGAAAAAGCGCTAAACCAAGATTTCAATCACATTGAACACAGCTTTGCAAACTCACCGCTTTCTATGAGGCTTCCACTGAGTATGTCGCGTGGAGACCAATAGCACAGAATTCACATAGAAGAGTAATGTGCCCCTCCCATCAGAATAACAGGCTTATAGACTGTTCAATATCACGTGTGTTAATGAGGCATTCCTTCCTGCCGTTTCATTTTCGGGTTTCTGGAATTAATCCAGAACGCCTCGAGTGTTTTGTGCGTTTGACACGTACTTCAAAGTCCTCCAAGTTATGTCTCTGAGTTCTATGTAACGTAATGGTTAGCGGCGAAAGTGTAGCGGTTCAGATTGATGTAGAATATTAGCCACGTGGGTCTTTTAGTTGTTGTAGTTGATCTACCAGCCTCAAACTTGGGTAATTAAACCCTTAATACATAAATACAACACTAATAACATGATAGTAACGATAGAGAAGTAATGGTAGAGGAATGACACAAGTTAGAGCTCTGAGGTGCTAAGGCCTGTAGTGAAGTGAGGCTAACAATGAGGCAATGGCATTCAAACAGTATTATACCATTAACACAATATTAACAATAATAATGAGATTACAACGAAGTAGCCTTTGCTTAACCGTAAGCGATGCCGCGCCGCGTCTATTCGCGGCCGGCGCGGCGGCTGAGGGAGACAGTATGCTGGGGTCGGAGGGAGGACACTGTATGTCGCGGAGAGGGAGACAGTATGCTGAGGAGGTGAGGGTCACAGACTGGCTATGTTTCGGCCAAGCTAAGATTTCAACATTATAGCGATGAGGAGCATTTTAGTGGATCGATGAGGACTGCAAGTTACATGAGCTTAACGGTGCTATAGACAGTCATCTACGGAACACAGTCAGGCGGCTGGTCGTGAATAACGTTATGTCATCAACGTGAAGTTTGAGCATCGATGGGTGCCATCATTGCCTAAGGGTCAAGGGCCAGTATGATAAATGGCCACAATACTGATAAGCCTATAGCGGCTTAACAGAATACATAGCATATGGTTGGCCGCTTAGCGGCATTGTACACATTGCGTGTACATTGTGGTAGGAATGGTACATGCCACCGATGGCGTTGCTAACAGAACGCATTTGGTAACACCCGCCACTACTGACATCGCACCGTAGACCAGCTGAGAGACAAGATACAATAATCTGCTGATTACTGAAGGATGAATGTGAATGTGTGAATGAATGTGATTGAGTAAGAATGAGTGACTATGACTAAGAATGAGTTGAGGTGATTGAGGATGATTGAGGATGATTGAGGATGTGGTTGTGAGGAGCGGATTATCCGCGCTACCGATCGGGGGTAAGGTGAGTGATGGCATGTCTCCGCCGTCGAAGGCACCTGGCTTATATAGGCTGCGGGAGCCGCGTGCGTATGCAACCGCGGTTAATCTGGATTGTTGATCCTGGACCGCAATAGACTGTACCTAACTGCCTGAAACATCAAACGTCATTAGCTTCGTTGTTTCGCAAGGAAGTAGTAAACTGTTCTATGGTTACGCCTCCTTCGGATAAGCCATCGTCGCTATGCTACTGAAGTCAAACCTAAATCGCTATTGTGCCTGAAACATTGAACATAATTGATCGAGAAGATTAGAAAGGTTACATTGCGATGTTTGATGTGCGAGTGCGAGGGCGAGGAGGCCATATATGGGCATCAAATACTATTATTCAGATAGATAGAGAACTTTTATAGAGAGAAGTTCTCTATATTCTATGCGTGCCTGGTGGAGTATTTGGTTGACGTTTGCCGGCCAGGTGTTCTTTTATGCAGACCCAGACGAATACATTGGCGAAACGGGCAGACACCTCTGTGTCTGCATAAAAGAGTAGGGGCAATACCAGTACCACCATTTCCTCAACCGTTCTTTAGAGAACGAGAGCCCATTAATAAAGTTGATATTAAATTTCGGATGTTTATGAATGAAACTCTCAAAGTCCTTAATCACTATCGCACGAAAAGATACTGCTCCAACCTCACTGAAGTGCAAAAACATGGTATGCTATTGGTTACATGGTATGCTAACCTGAGCGATAGGTACGAGAGCTTATAAAGTCGAAGACCATACGACTATCGGTTAGTGATAAGGGTGGAGAGTTCGTTGTAATTCCTCATCAGTTAGATGTTGAGATAACGGAAAAGCACATTGAAGATGATTAACTTTATCGTCCGTCGTCTGAGAAGGAGTTTAAAAGTCAATACCGAAAGTTAAACAGCGAATGGGTTAAAGTGGCAAGAGCGGCTGGGTTAAAAAAAATGTAGCGAGAAATGAATATTTTCGAACAGGAAGTCATTTTTGAGCCATTCTGCAGATCAATAAGATGTCGACGTGTTTCGCTCAGTATGCCCCAAAACTGTACGTTGTTTTCAACATCGTTCTGTGCGATCCCGCCCTTGAGCGTTTCCAGGTCTCCATCAAAATATTCGGTGGTCCCAACGGGAAGATGGTTCTGACATTCCGACCAATATTTTTCTGAAATAGGAATGATTCTTATTGTTATTAGATCAAATATTAAAGCTCAAAAAACTGAAAAAAGGGATAAAAATACTAAAACTTTTTTGCCTGGCTTACAGCCTTCCTTTAACCTATCGATAATATCGGTAATCTTCCGTCAACAGAAATGACCTAGAGAGCACAAATCGCCATTGAAAAAGCTAAGTTGACGAGGTGTTCGAAATTTCTGGGTTTTAGCTCATGTTTGCTAAATTATTGACAAAGCTCAAATTGATATACGTTATGAAAACGACAACGACAGCTTATGATAAGCTTATGAAACATTGCAACTGGGTTCGCAATCGTGGCAGCTACTATTTTTTGCCGTCCGTGTAAGAGTAGACCAGTGGGTTCTGCTCGCTGTAGGAATCCGTTGAACATCGTTCCTTTTCATCTAGGGTGTATAGGAACTATTCAACAAATTGTTCCTATTTGCTATATTAGCACGCGCATCCTGTTCAACTGTAACTATCTTTGCATCTTCTCTAAATTGTCTATTAGAGACCACCTCGTGCAGTTGCATCGCAGTTGGCTGGAAAGGGATTCAGTAACTTCTCTGCATAAATCGCTCTTATTTTACCGACAGTTTTGGCACTGAATGAGCAGCTGTCAGCTGCATGCACTTTTCAGCACTTGCCATGCCAAAAAAGTTCCCGAACGAGCATCTGCGCCTTCTCACATGTACTTTCTGCAAAAGCTGTTGCATGGTCTCCACGAACTTTTTGTGGATGTAGCCCTTTCAGATTGCACTAGTTCAGAATTCAGAAATTTCTAAAACATCTCTCTAGTCGCTGTCTTTACATCACCGCTCTGAGGAAGACGAATTCGCCGAAATGTCAGCCATCGGCCAAGAACACCTACAACAACGAAGGCGAAAATGGTATAGTTGCGGACCATCGATTTTCATTCCCATATTATCACATACCACTCGCTGTTCGCGCAGCGTATTCAACAGTAGCAGTAAATATTTTTTGGGAGAAGCTGTAGCTTTGTCAGACCTCTCTTTGGACGTCGATGTTAATAGCGTTGTATAACGGTGTTGTCTTGGTCTTTAAATGGTCACGCGAATTATATACTCAGCGGGCACTCCCTGAGTGTTCATGGATTCCATGATTGGTTCTATCTCAACTGAGTCAGAAGCAGTAACTCCCACAACCGAATTTCTATTAATCTCGGCATTGATTGAATAATTCTTTATATTTCTGTTTAACAAACACGAAGTGTTATTTTATTTTTTTTATTTACGCACAAGCTGACGTACCGGCGAATTTCGTCTTCGTCAGAGTTAGTATGGGGCAAGTTGACAGCAATCCATTCAGTCAAGCACCTTCATAACCAAACAGAGAAAACGCTAAACCAAGATTTCAATCACATTAAACAGAGAATAGCTTCTTTGCACTTCTACCGCTTTCTATGAGTCTTCTACTGAATATGTCACATGGAGACCAATCACACAGACTTCACATAGAATAGTAATGTGCCCATCCCATCGGAATAACAGGCTTACATACTGCCCAATATCACGCATGATTATGAGGCATCCCTCCCTGCGGTTGATTTCCGGATTCTCGGAATTAATCCAGAATGCCTCGAGAGTTTTGCGCGCTTGTGTTTTTGATTCCTGATCGTAGCGTTACTTCAAAATCCTCCTCGTTATGTCTCTGCGTCGTGCGCGTGCCTTGTGGAGCATCTGGTTTAAGTTTACCAGCTAGATGTTCTTTTATGCGGAAGCAGAGTGATCTACCCGTTTCTTCAATGTATTCGTCTCTGCAGGCTTTATAAGGGATCAAATAAAGAGTAACGAAGCTCATACAATCACCAACTGTTCGATTCTTTAGCGAAGAAGAGACATGTCTGAGCTAGGAAGAGAGAACCGGTTCTATAACATATCGATTCTCATTTATTTTAGGTGAGAGTGGGAGGACATACCTGCTTAAGAGATCTGAGTAGTATTCATTAGTGAATTTTTTCATTACCTTTCCGGACGCTGTAACTGTTCTGTCCGGGCTTTGTAGTGAAATCATTTTAATTTTGTAATTGGCGAAGCTCCGTTGTGTTTGGAAATGCTCTCATCAGCCTCTGCTGGTTCTACCATAACTGCTGCTCTTCTCTCTTTATGATCTTGTTTTACAGCTTTTCTGCATGCCTTGATCTGATTTANAGTCTGTATAGACAGATACATGCAGCTTATGCGATTCCACGCTGGCGCATCAACTCGAGTGTTTCTGGAGACAGACGTCATTGGTGAGTTTCGAACTCTTTGCTTCCGTAGCGCTAATGTGAACATGTTGAATGAGCCGATCGTTTCACTCGTCAATAACGGCTGTTTCCCAACTGCCGACCAGTGAATTGAATAAGACCCAGTTTATGGTGGTTTTGGGACTTCGTTGAATGTCCAAAAATGGAAGAAAAGATAATGAAGAGACAAGGTCATTTCTCAACGTCGTCAAATGAGCTCTCTACCACCAAGTGTGGCCTATTCTCAAGAAGCGACGATCGCACTTTTTTTAAATTTTTGAGGATTTCCATAGCGATAAAAATAAGGCGTTCAACAGTGACTCTCATTAACTCACCATTAAATTAAATCATTATTTCTCTTCTCCTAGCAGAGCTTAGTACAAACTTGCCGAACCGTGAGAGATGAGGGAGACTAGGCTAGCGAGAGGAACGGTAGAGAATCAGCGTTATACCCATCCCGCACTACTTTTAACTGTTGTGTTACAGAAGCTCTTTTTTTAATGAAATACCACAGTATAACTACTTATATTAAATCTCTTACCGTTTTGCAGCATATTTCGGGTTTTACGAGCTTTTTTTTTGACCTACCGTAGGCTAAGGACGGATCATTTTTTGAATAAATAAACATAGAGATTTTTCACGGTCACTTCTTTTATGCAGAAGTTTCCAATCGGCTTACAAGGATAGCACAAGTGGTTTATCACATTTTAAACCCAACTCTGTCCTTTACACCAGTCTAGCCATTGAGCACATAATTGTGTTAAAACTTTATTACCATTGTGAACTTAATGACGAAATAGTTTATTCCGTACACTTCACAGTTGAAGTCACAGTGAAACTCGCGTTTCAGTTGACAGTCGCAAATGCCGAGGCGAAGTTCGCCCCAAATGGACCCGATGCCAGCATTCGAACCGCTCTGTTCACCACACCTTGCCACATCTCCCTCGACCAGTTCGCCATAATGATGTTTGTGGTCTATGCATAGTTTTTCTTCTTAATATGAATTTGCCAGAAATGGTATGTAACGCAAACCGTGAGGCTTCCGGAAATTGATAAGTGCATGGCGGGAATGGCCCCGATCATCATGGCGTTGTCTAGTTGACAATTCATTCCATTAGGTGCATTGCATACAGCAGTCACCGTATTCCCGATGATTATGCAGTGTGGCATCATCATGGCATCAACTCCGTTAACTGCAAATAAGATCTTTACTCATATCCTTGCTTCAAATGAAAAGTCAGAAGAGCCTGATAAATAGTCTTCATCTGCAACTTTTCGTGCCTTTCCCAGTTTTTTCTACTGGTAAAGACCTCTTTTTGAACAGTGAATTAGTTGTTGAACTGTTTTAGCAATGCAAAGTTTACAGAAAGTAGGTCGTGAGAAACTTCATTAATTCACTTCACACGAGCTGCCTTCACGTTCACTGTGCTGATCCCATCATTTCTCGCATTCGATCACTTCGCATCCACCAACTGCTTAGGTTTTCAAACTTTTACGTGTGATTTCGACTGAGAAATATCCTTTCATTTCGAACGACGTAGAGCGCTTGTCCAGTCGAATTTTTCGGGGTCCTGAAATAGCCGGTCCGGAGATTTCTGATTTAGTTTGCACCAATTGACCCCTTCTCGGACAAGTCCGGTACTACTTTGCGATGTGAGAGTGATGAGATTTTAACTCTTTTATTTACAGCCTTTTTCTTTTTAATGGCAGGGTATGTTGCGAAATATAACTCGTATATAATGCTGAGATATTTGCAAAACTCCGAACCGCAGGTGTCTGCGGTGGGGAACGAACGCGCGCTATTGTCCTTACCGGGGAGTAGCGCACTTCACCACCACACCAGCCGGGTGCTTCATTTTGCCTGTCTCTCTGCTAGATCTATTGATCTTTTGCCATCAGTAATCACCCGTCAACGGGATTGATCTTGGGAGCCCAAATCAGCGTTGAACCCAGTTAAGCTGAGGCTTAGTTATAATCACAATCGTAACCCTTTTATTTACTGCCTTTTTCTTTTTAATGGCAAGGTAATGGCTTTCTTTTCTTTAATTTTCCTTTCACTTCCTTTTTCCTCTATACTGTCTCCTACTGCGGAAGTAGGTCCTTCTAGAAATCTTGGAATTGCCGTGATATGACATTTCTACACCTCCACGGCGTGTA
>UYYA01005410.1:0-23639 GCA_900624975.1 Angiostrongylus costaricensis | reverse complement strand
TACTCCCCGGTAAGGACAACAGCGCGTGTTCGTTCCCCACTGCATACACCTGTGGTCCGGAGTTTTGCAAATATCTCAGCACTTCATACGAGTTATATTTCACAACATACCCTGCCATTAAGAAGAAAAAGGCAGTAAATGAAAGAGTTAAAATTCGCCTATACTTTGCTACGGAGACGAGTGCATGTTACATTCCTCTGGAATTGATGGGCACCTAACGCTTTATCTCCTAGCAACTATGGGTTGTTTTAAAGAGTGGACCCTCTGAAGGAAATTCGTAGACCAAAAAATGTCAGTCACTGATGTTAGTTTCATCCTTTATTACTGTTGGAACTTAATTTCTGCCAACACTATAGCTTTTCGATAAAAGCATTCACCGTTTCTCTCCTCTTTCTTCTTTTTCCTTCTCCTTTTTCCATTTCTTCCTTTGTTTTTCTCCATTTTAGGTAACTCCATGTTTCACTATTTCTCTAACCATTTGTCGAACGAAAGTGCTTCTTGTGAAGAGACACATCTATCCAACGATGTTTCAATTGATGCTAGAAGGAGTGCATTTGAATGTTCTGAGAATTTGATCTTTGCGAATCTTTTGCAGCCAAAGCGAATCCTAGATGTTTCACCCATAATTATTTTCTTAAGTCCATTAAACCTTGATCTTTATACGCACTAATGCACGCTATCACTGGACTGTTTCTCCTAAAATCCGGTTTCTTCAGTGTTCACAGAATCATATACTGCCACAGCAGTACTATCCTCCAGGTGTGGTTCCTACACCGCAGCAATGGGAGCGCTCTTTTCCAGAACGAGCAGCTCAGTTTTCCATGAATGTCGTCCAAACAGTCGCCAGTGAACCTAACCGGGGTTATTCACAAAATCCCAACTATTTGGAACAACCGAGTTTTGTTACTACACCACATAACATGAATTTCACCTCATGATAACATGGACATCAAAACCACCTCATGGTGCAAAACTCACATGTTTAGCAAAATGCAGGGTTTATTCGGGGTGTGGCAGTTCTATTCACACACCCACAGTTTCCTTATAAAATTCAACCACAAAACAGAAACATCACACAACAAAGAGCCATAAGCCATGACGTGCAGTACGGCAGAGATCCAGCCTTCATGCAATACGAACAAATCAGAGACCCTCCGATTTACAATGATTCTATTAATAGGGTTAGTACCATTTTTTAAAGGTATCAAGATTTTGATGCTAACACTTTTGTTAAGGAACGTACTCAGTTTGAGGCGGTACCGCCTCTCTGTGTAGGTGAACCGCTGAGTAATTAACACAGAGTCTTTGTCAGACATGCGCATATCAGACTAGTACTTACACTAGATTCCGATCAGAAACTTTCAGAGATGAGTCTTTATTATTTTGTGCAATGATGTCGGTAAGCCCCTTTCCGGAGCCAATGTTGCTCTGAGGTTCGGCAATGAAGCGTTGCAGGAAGTATATGAAAAGTAAACTTTCATCCACTTCCATTTAGTTTCAGGTGCCAATTCTACGTACTCAAACGGGGCATTTTCGAGTGCCTGAGGAAAGTGCCGGAGACCTATTTCACCACACCAACTACGTGAATTGCCAGGGTAATCAGCGATTTTTTTTATTTTTCGTACGTCGCGTTGCATAAGAATACAAGCATTAGGCGAGAAGTCTACTGAGCACCACTTTTAAATTAGCAGCGGCGTGTAGCCCAATTGTTAGCGAAGCGTCGATCAGGAAGTAAAGACATTGATTCGACTCCCTTCCTACTATTTCCTCCAACCTCTCGTGGGAACGTTTTAACTCGGCACTCTCCAAGATTTCAAAGGGAACCGACGCACCCACCAATCTACGCTATTCATAAGGAAGACGAAATGCTTTAGCAGTAGCGAATGAACACGTGAAATATCAGAAGACCACTGTGGACAATGAATGCGAGAAACACGAATCGAATACAAGAAGTGGTGACAGGTAAGAGTAAGAAAAAATAGAAAAGTGTTTTTGATGGAGGCTATTTGAATGGTAATGTAAGGTACAAGCCCAGTGCTTTATATATTTTGCCGCCTATTGTTACTCATCGGACAATGTTGTAGCGACAACGGAAATGATTGATGGGATCGAAGCTGGTGATGATGTTTTGACTGGAAAACAAAGATGTCGGAAGAAGAGGCTAGTCAATACCTTGGAGAATGGTGCCAATGCAGAAGAAGTTCAGTCGTCGAAGAGAAGGCATGCTAACCGTTTTCTTTAGAAAATACTATTGGCTACATTCTCTGTAGTTGAAATGAATGCCTGCGTTTTTGCAACGCGGTCACAGATTTGTCTGCATTTCGATAATTTCCGAGAGTTCATTGGACCTAATTGTTGCGGCTTTGTCATATCTGAAATCAGATGATGGTTGTCTAATTGTTTTCACCTTCAGAGTAGATACAACCCTTTAAGAACGAAGTGCAAGACATTTTTAACAGAGGCTGCATGACACTCGAATGTCTTTTGAGTAGAATGCGGAATGTCTCCTTCTGTTGACAAGGATCTGCCGTTTCAATGATCCTCATTTTCACTAACAGCGTTTGTTACGATGTGAGATATGTGGCATAAAGCTGGAAGTTGATGATATTTACACAATATATGACTCGCATACGATTCACATGGTTGCCATTATGTTAAAGATTGAGAAGAGTTATGAACCTAGTCTACTCAACTCTTAACCCATGCAACTTTTGAACTTAACCACTTTTTTCTTAGGTAACACGAATTTCCATCTGCGTTAAATCTCACCACTTCCGCATTTACCAGCAAGGTTCATATTCCATGAACCACTAAAATTCAGTCAATTTAAAAAAAAGAGATCTGCCACGACTGTTATTTTCTAACAACGATAAAATTTGTTTAAAGGTTCCTTTTCTTTCAGACGTGGTAGACCGAAAACACATAAATCAGATGGCGATGGAGCAAACTTCCAGCTAGGAGAAACAAGTACGGATAAGCAGACAGCTCTATCGACTCGTCGCGTGCTTTTGGAACAAACGAGGAACAATATGGCATTTCGAGTAAGCTATCAAAGGGGCCAAACAATGCATTCGTTACCAAGTTTTGTCTACATTTATCCATATATGGCAATTATATGGCCTTGTTTTCTTCTATTACTGCATATTTAGAAAGGAACATTCCTGATTCGATACGAGGATTTGGACAAGCCCGAGTATGCTGGTCATATCTGGCTCGTTAACAGTCACCGATTGCTGCAAAAGTACACCTTTGATGGGATCTATGCTTCGAATGTTAGAGTTTTTAGTCGAACTAACAGGGTAAGAAACTCTATAAAGGCCGGGATATCCGTTGGATAACGCTTAGATTTGAAACACTACTTCCACAGATCGTTTGTTTTAGTTCAGTGGTTGGTTGCACGATCGTTCGTGGCTGTACCATCCGCTTTATGATGTAGAAAGTGTCCTGGGGAAAATGGAAAAGGTGAGCTTGCGTTGTTTTCCTTAGTGCATATTTGAGAAAAGAACATGTCTGAATTCTTTCTCGCTTTATTGTTTTTCCACGCATCTAGTTTCTTTAACCTCAGACCTCGATTTCGAAGAACGTTACTCAAGTAGCACATAAGGGGTTTCAAAGTGTACAAAAAGTGGCCAGATAGGTGTCCTAATGTGCTGGTGGACTCAAGGGGTACCATTTCTCTTACGATCGGTTGACTTTGTCAAAAACCATAACTTTTTCGTTAATGCCGAGGTTAATTGAAATTCGACCTATGAAGTTGTTTTTGTGAATATTCATCTGAGTCCTACAACATCTTTCCTTCATATACCTCGTACATCTGTAAGAGTACATCCGACAATTCTTCCACGAAAATCAACTTTAAGGTGGCGATCAGAAACCATCCGACCAGAGATGAACTGTTTGCACGGAGGAATGCTGAAAGTAGAAGGGCATTAGAGACTGAATTGGAGCAAATGAAAGACAGTGAAAAGACAGGCGCTTCAGGTGGTGGAAATTCCAATGAAGAACACGAATAGTAGACATCAACGTGGCAAAATATAATTATGTGACCTTTTAAAGATGGACAGCCCTAATATTAATCGTTAATTTATTTCTTTGTGTATCAAAAAGTATTGTTACTCTCATCTAATAAAACTAATTGGTAAAGTAAACTGTCACATTATCCACGAGTTACTGACTGCGTATCATTAACGCGATCTGCTTTGTTGTAGCTGATTGGCAGAAATGTTTTGTACACGTATAGTTCAGAGAATGTTACGGTTATCAGCTTTCTACAGAATTGCTCTGACATAAAAAAACGCTAACATGTAACCTGAAATTAGAAATTTTTTACATCTTGTTTCATTGAAAAATAATCACTCGAAAACATTAAGTGGATGAGCAGAGAACAGGGTGCTGCTTTTTAAAACATGACGTGAGGTTGTTCCAAGTACGATGTATTGCGAGTTTTGTTATAACCTGAGTGAAAGGTTTGTAGACAACAAACAGAAAGCACATTGGACAATAGTTCTCGACGTCGTAGAGGTCACCATTCTCGAACAATAGCACGGCCTTGCCCGTCTTTAACTGAGCAACGACCTTGCATTCAGACACGTATCGTATGAGGAGCCGAGTTAGTGTGTTTAAAAGAACTGGCGAGATGTTGTGCATGGGTTCAGATATTGTCTTGTCCAGAGCAAGTGCTGTTCGATTTTTCATCTACGAAATAGCATGTCGGATTTCGGAATTGAGAACCGGTGGTATGATATATCCTTTCTCCTTTATTTCTACCGAATACAGGAGGATGTGGCAATTGAAGAGATCTGAGTAACAGTCGTAAATGATTTTCTCCATAGCATTCCTGGACGCTACACGAGTTCCGTCTAGGAGCAACCATCTTGGTCTTCTAATTGGCGAAGTCTTGATGGACTTTGCGAACGCTTTTACCAGCCTTTGCGCTTTAACCGTAACTGCTGCTCTTTTCTCTTTAAGATCTTTTCTTACCTACTGTCAGCAGTGATTTGCAAGCTCGAGCGTGAGTTAACTGTTGCCTGCAGCTCGTGCGATTCCACGCTGGCCAGTCAGCTCGAGTGTTTCTGGGGACAAACGTCCCTTGGTGGTTTCCAAACTCTCAGCTTTCATTGTCCTAATTTGAAGGTGCTGAATGAGTTGTTCGTGTTCCTCGTCGATGTTATCGACAACATCATCTTTCCAACAGCCGACTAATGAACGGAATAAGTCCCAGTTTATGGTGGTTTTGGGACTTCGCCTTTTCAGTTCCGCGGTTTCTTCTCCTTTCCGCGAAAAACGAAATAGGGCACGAAGGAGGCAAAATGGTCTGATAGTGTGTAAAATTTTGAAACAACGACAAAATCGGCTTGGAAAAATCTTCTATTTACGATGATGTGGTCTACTCAGTTATGGTACTCTCCATTGAGAGAATGCCACTTCCAGCGTTGAGGGTGGAGCTTATGGAATTGTGAGTTACAATGAATGGTCTTGGCCATCATGACGAACTTAAGCAATCACTTACGCTGCTGGCTCCATTCGTGGGTACCCCAATATAACAATCTTCAGACGTTCTCTGCACCCAATCTTAGCATTAAAGTCTCCAGTAATAACCTGGTATAATGTAAGGTATTTTCTGTAGAGCTTCTCCAATACCATACAGAACACTACTTCTTCTTGGTCACTGTTTTATGTCGGCGCATGAACGACGAATGTTGTCTAAACCGGTACTGATTCACATCTCATCGATCGTAAATGTTCCTCTCTGTTTGTTACTTGTTCGAATGAATCGATGTTCATGGCCAAGCTCAAGTTGACGAGAATACTGATGCCGCCGACTCCTCAGCTGTAGCATGTTCTATTTTATTGCCGCATATTCCGAGGAACAGCTTTTTACGGTGTCACAGATGGAGCAGAATGGGTGTCGTCGCCCTGATTTTGCCAGTGCGGTGACGCCGTACTTCATCCTTTTTGCTTGCATGATTAAGCCTTCAATCGAGGGCTCAGATGCAAGTGAGCGCAAATTTTAGGTACAAATCGTCACCTTAGTCTTGCGCGATTTAGGCAGCTTAGAGTAACCCTGAGATTTTAACAACCTCGCCGTACTCGTCCTACCCAACGCGGCCGGTTAGGGGACTGTTTCGGGGTCAGGGGAATGAGGCCTGCTTTTTTTGCTGTGTTTAGCATTTTGTTACCCACGTATGGCTTGCTGGGCTCTGAACGTTGGGTATACTCATGCGTAGCTTTTCAGTCTCTCGTAAAGTGGATATGGAGCTTATTTGTTTGAGATGGGTCCTAGCCGCCTCCCATATGCTTCCCTGTCACTTGATTACAAGCTTTGGCTGAATTGATTCGTAGAATACAATGTATACAAGCGAGAACGTACCCACACACGCATGCATAAATATGCTTAGCATATACAGAAATTGTGTGCCAAATCGGTGCAGCAGAAACAAGTAATCCATCCTCTGTTTCCACCTGCGTCTTCGGAAAGCAAAGGCCGCATTTGGTCCGCGTTTAACCCCTTATCCGCAACATGCGGACGCTGTGCGCAGCATCGCAACTAACTGGTTCGAGGTCCTTCGTATGAGGGGAATTCTTGAGTTTTCAAGATATACGAAACCAAATGTAGAAAAAAGGGATTTCGGCTTCTATGTCGTCTTTTGAGCGATCGGTTACTACTTCATTCTTGCTTTCGTTCCTGATTTCGGTTTCAACATCTTTCCGGTTTAACTAGTAGGAAGACTGAGCGAAAGATTCGTCGCCGAAAACATACCTCCTTCAGATCCACATCGTGCTGAAGATCTGGGTACGCCGTTGCAAGGTTGAGACAGGACTGCAAGTAAAACCAGCATGCACAACCGGCAATAGGTCAGCCTCAGTAACCCGCACACTGAGTACTCGCGTCTACCACGTCATTCGGTGAGACGACCGGTGAGAGTCCAGAAAATCTCGGGTTACGCAGAACGTCTTTGGGACCAGATCTGCCGAACACACGCACGATACGCCATGGAGATTGTTTCTTATTCTGCACGTGAAATGCCTGAGCACCCTCTACAGACGCCGATCTTCAGGCTGTTATTGCAGCCGTAGATCGCATTAAATTTTATGTGGTCGTGCTGCAAGAAAGAAAAACGAAGACCGACATACGCAAACTAAACAACGGGACACTTGTGATTGAGAAAAGTTGAGAAAAGGTCCCGTCACGAAATGTCGGCGGCGTAGGCTTTGTCGTCCACCCGTCCATTGTCCATCTCGTCGACTCAAAAGAGATCCTTTGTCCTCGCTTAGCCGCCCTACGTCTTCAATTGTCGCCTCATAAGAAGATCACTGTCATCAACTGCTACCCACCGGCTGACGCAGCTGATGAGTACGAATTAAATGCATTCTGCTATCAGTTGGAGTAAGTTATCCGCAGTGATAGAGCATATCATAAAGTTGTTGTCGGAGGCTTTAACGCTAGAATAGGAAAGGCCAACGAAAGAAGGTACAAGATTGTCTATTTTGGATTAAGAGAAAGAAAAGGAAATGGAAACCGTCTAGAAAGACTCCTATCAGCAGCACGTCTCTTCCATGGAAGCTCGTTTTTCCAGAAAAAAGGAAGCCGGCGGTGTACATGGGATTCTCCCAATGGCATGACTCATGCGGAGATCAACCATATTCTGACAAACAGGAGATGGTGCTTATTTGATACATCGGTAGTCCCGTAATTCTGTACTGATTCCGATCACCGCCTTCTTCGCGCGAAGATTCAACTCAGCCGCAAGTTGGAGAAGAACCCTCTTCATCCACCACGAGAAAAAACCTAGCTGTATACGACGAGTACATTTTGAATAAAGTCCTATCTAAAAGTGACAGGCAAATTAAAAAAGATCTGACCAAAGACTGCGAGGTGTTTGTTGAAAGACTGAAAAGCTGTGCCGAATTCGCCTCAATTTCTCAAGCAAGAAGATTTGATCGCATCTTCGTCACTACTAAGGAGATGCTCGAAAAAAAAAGAAACTGAAATGTGATGCTACTGCAACACGTTTAACATGGCTAGTAATAAATGCCAGCTGCAGAAGAGCTTTGTAGGAAGCTCTGCAACGGTGCAAGCGGAAGAAAATATTGGAAGTAGCAGAGAAAAGAAACAGTGTGAAAAAATGCCGTTGGGACTTGTGTGATTATAATATTTCGCTGTCACCCCTGATAAACGAAAATTTGATCGTTAAAACTTTTCGCCATGATATGGAACTAATAGCAGAGACGTTCTACACCAACCTTTTCGGTTTCACAATCCCCGTTCCGCGCCCTAATATCTCCGTGGGAAAAAAACCACCTGGAATTCTTCAGTCGGAGGTTCGAGTTGTTATAGAAGGCATGAAAACAGGAACAGTTCCAGGACCTAATAATATTGCCGCCGACTTCCTTAGAGCTAGAAACCACAATTTACATGTATTTCTTTCAAATCATATGACAGCCTACCTTCGAAAGAATAGATGCCTGATCAGTGGACGACGCCGCGTACGGTCATCCTGCCTAAGAAAGGAGACCGAAGGTATCTTCGTAACAATCGGCCGATACGCTTGTTGAGTGTACTCTACAAGCTCTTTACGTAGAATATTCTCTCGCACACATCTAGGACATTGGATGAGGCGCAACCAGCCAAGCAAGCAGGATTTCGAAAAGGATTTTGCTCCAAGGACCACATACAAACCGTGTTCAGGGTTATTGGAGTTTGTCGGGCTACCACTTGCCTCTAGTCTTAACCTTTGTCCACTATGAGAAAGCGTTTGACAGTGTGAAACGAATGCAATCCTATCAGCGCTCGTTGACCAAAGAGTAGAACCGTCCTACATAAGAACTCTGTCCGACTCTTATCGGAACTGCACTAGGAAAATGCAGCTTTTCCATCGACCTCTTACAATACCCATTGGAAAAGGGGTTCGCCAGCGCGACACAATATCGCCAAAGCTGTTCAGTGCCGCACTGCAGTGAATAATGAAATCACTCGATTGGATGAGAAAGGCAAACGTATTGATGGAATATCCCTATGGAACCTTCGTTTTGCCGACGACATCATAATCTTCTCAAAAAGTACTAGCAAAGTAGAGACAATGGTCAACGAGCTCAACGAAGCGCGAGAAAAGATTGGACTACGCATAAATCGAAATAAGACCAATTTCATGAAAAACCCATGGTGCGAAGGCGAAAAAATTAAATTGGATGGCTCCCTTGTTGCAAAGACCACCTAGTGCGTATACCTTATGCAGTCAATGCACATAGAAAACAACATGAAGGAGGAACTAGATAGAAGAAAGAGAGCACCTTGGGCCGCATTCGGGCATCCCAAAAATACCACCGATCAGCTGAAGGACCAAAAAATCCGCGCGCACGTTTTCGATTCAACCGTCCTCTCAGCGCTCTATTATGCCGCACAGACATGTGCTGATACGTCAACGACGTCAAGAATGCTTCGCATTACTCGCAGAGCCCTTGAGCGATATCTTCTGAAGTGTAACCGGAACTCTCAATATCCAGCCATTATGCGAAGCTCTGACCTTCGAAATCTATCACATCTTCGTGGTCCAGGAGAATATACATCGATAGCGAAACGTAGACGGGTCGGTCGCATATTGAGAAGAACAGACGAGAGGTAGACGAAAAGAACTGTAGAGGGGACTCCATGAGAATGCAAAAGACTCCTAGAAGGCCAGCTACACGTTGGGCGGACGTGTTTATAAACAAAATTAATCGCTGTACCTGCAGCTACCGTTGTTTTATAGATCACGGTATGAGACTCTCACGTGCTACCATGCTTGAACAAGATCACCACCATGGACTATGATTGCGAGAGAAAGAAATAAATGGCAAATGTGCTGTGCTCCGCGCAACTCGTGAGGACGGATCGTCCAAGTATCCACGTAATATGGGAAGAAGAAGTGTTGGAGGAGTCGAGAAGAAGAGCAGGAATACGTGCGTGTTTGGACATATGAATGCCCTCCGATGATCGATTGAGTTGCATTCCGAGCGTTTTTACTATTGCTGGAGTTGTGCTCTGGCCATGTGCACTAAGGTAAGTATGTAGTTATTACAGCGTCGCTCGCGGTGTTATGTAAAATTGTTATTCCTCTTTCAGATGCCCCTTATTCTTCTTATTTTTTTACCCACATTTTTTAAAATGTTTTGATTAGTGATACTTGCACTAATTTTGTTCGGCGAACTTTCCTTGTGTTTGCACTAAGTGACGCCATTCTCGTAGAACTTTACTAGTTGTGGAAAAAGAATCATAAAAGGATGGTAGAACAAACCAGATCCTTTTTCCAGGCTTGTAAAGGAGAGAAATTTTAATTGTTTGACCTTTCTAAGCATTTAAATAGATGATAATTGGACGTTGTGCGATATGTTGAGTAAAGTGGTGAACCTAAATGTCCACTCGTTGTTATATCTTCGGTGAACCGCTAGAAACGGGGTGGTTTAGTGAGAATATGGTAAACCATTCTTTATCTGTTGCTTATAATATATTCTCAACCCAGTATCACCTTTTTGAGAAGAGAAAAAAAGTATCAAGCCAATCATAAGATTTTCCGGCCTATATTTTATAATTACTTAAAAATAGTCAGTAGTTAGCGTTAGCCCCAGAAAGGGTAATAACGCTTTCGTTCCCCACCGCAGACACCTGTGGTCCGGAGTTTTGCTAATATCTCAGCATCATTGAAGTTATATTTCGCAATATACTCTATCATTAAAAATAGTAGGCAGTAAATAAAACGATTAAGATGATGAATTCTCTCAGTCATGTTGTCGTGTCTTTACCACTAATCAAAAGTGTTCACACTCTCATATTGAAGGATTGGACAATAGTAAACAAGCCAGCTGTAACTGGAGCTCGATTACATGTTATTGGTGCACGACCTACGAATGTTCCGTTGTCAATAGAAAAAGAATTTTCGATAGCAGGGAAGTTCACAGTGGTGAACACACTTGAATGCACTACTTGGATAATTCGACACTTGGGTGACTCCTAGGCTCAGCCTGACCTAGATTTGTCATGTAATCCATAGATTTAAATGACGTGGAAAATTCATTGGACCTTTTCACTAACAGTGTGCATTATCACAAAAGAAGCAATTAATTTCGGTTGATAATCGCCAAAGTACCGTGCTGGATACTGGAGAGCTGCTGGCTCAGATAAGGTAACTCCAGCGTGGCTGAAGTCCTGTACAAGAAGCTAGCTTTGGAGGCGCCAGTTTAATGGTGTGATGTTCCATTTCGTTTGATTCGTCTCGTTCGGACGTCAATGACAAACGCTAACCCAAGAAAGAACAGATGCAGGGCACAATCGACTTGAACAACGTCCGTTGTTCTTGTGAAAGGGAAATCGCCGAAAATTTAGCAATAATAAAAGTTTATAACAACGCCGTGTTAGCTCATTAGTAAGCAAAAAAAAATAACTACATTTCATTATACATGTAACAAGAGAAGCAACTTACCGATATTTTCGTTCAAACCATGCCACACCTTTGGGGACCCATTTCTTTGAATGCATGCTCTCTCCAAATCGACCTCCTTGGTTTCAAATGACGCTCTCAGAAAAGAAATATCGTTGCCGTGGAGCTAGTAATATACTGTGGAAAAGTGGTCTTTTTAACATATACCTGCCTTGGCGAAAGTCGTCTTGCTTTGTATATTTATGGTGGTTTTGGCGAATTCTTGCGCAATGTGTATCCATTGGCCAAAATTGAGTTGGAAACGCTCCTCATGCTTCACACCTGCTGATTTGCTGCCGTTAGAATACAATAGGAATAATGCTAACTTTTTAATCTTAACCCTTTTTTATTTACGGCCTTTTTTTTAATGGCAGGGTATGTTGCGAAATATAACTCGCATATAATGCTGATATATTTTTGCAAAACTCCGGACCGTAGGTGTATGCGGTGGGAAACGAACGCGCGCTATTGTCCTTACCGGGGAGTAGCGCACTTCACCACCACACCATCCGAGTCCTTCGTTTTGCCTGTCTCTCAGCTAGTTCTATCGATCTTTTGCCATCAGCATTCACCCGTCAACGGGATTGATCGATAGAACTAGCTGAGAGACAGCCAAAACGAAGGACCCGGATGGTGTGGTGGTGAAGTGCGCTACTCCCCGGTAAGGACAATAGCGCGCGTTCGTTTCCCACCGCATACACTTACGGTCCGGAGTTTTGCAAACATCTCAGCATTATATGCGAGCTAACTTTTTAGTTGCTGCCCATTATAATTTTTCATGGCAGGGTATTACGTGCAAAACAACCACATTGATGCTGAGTTATTTGCGATACACCATGCAGGTTCCTCGTTTCGCCTGACTCTCAGCTGCTTCTATCGATCGGTGCTATCAGCAATCACCCGTCAGCGAGACTGATAGGCAATCTCAGAGACAGACGAAACGAAAGACCCACATGGTGTGGTGGTGAACGCGTTAGATCTCGGAGAGGGTAACTGCGCTTTCGTCCCACTTCGCAGACACCTGAGTTTTGCAAATATCTCAGCATCAATGTTGTTGTTTCACACATAATACCCTGCCATAAAAAATTATAATAGTCAGTAGATAAAAAGTTAATACTGTGATTTCAACCACAGCCTCAGCTTAACTAGGTTCTATGCCGATTTGGGCTGTCCAGATCAATCTCGTTGACTGGTGATAGCTGATACAACTGATGGGTAGAACGAGAGAGGCAACCAGAGGAGGTGCATAGTATGGTGATGATTGCATTAGCCTCCTGAAAAAGCATTAGCGCACTCGTTCCCACCGCAGGCACCTGCGGTCCGGGGTTTTGCAAATATCTCATGATTATTGTGGTTGTTTCATAAGTACTATCCTGCCGTGAAAACTTGTAAAGGAAGAGCCTATAATCCTCGTTGGATAAAAATCACCTGGAATTATCTTGTCTGAGGTTCGATTCTGGGTCGAAGGCATGAGAAAAAGCACGCTCCAGATTCTCGTAATATCTTCACCTACATTTCTAGAGATGGAACTAATGAGTTACATCGACTTTTCTCTGCATATATGACATCTTACCTCAAATAGAAAAAAAATCGGTGGATGACACGCGCACGTTCATTCAATGGAAAAAATAGGATCAAAGAAATCTTCTCAATTATTGTTCATTCGCTTATTTGGTGTACTCTACGAGCTCCTCGCGAAGATTATTTTGTCGTGCACATCAAAGAAATTGGGTGAAACAAAGCCATTTGAGAAAGAAAGAATTCGAAAACGACTTTACAACATGGCCCATATTAAAACCCTGTCGAAGCAAACAATGGTTTTTCGAGAGTAAAACCTGTCTGTCGGATCCGGTAGAGACCGAAAGAAAACTGGTTTCCACTCTCTGACGTTCAAATCAACTTATCATGTAGCGGTTACATGACAAAGTGGTACCGAAAACCAAGTATCCTTAAGCTTAGAAGAAAAGAGTTGTCCCAAAACGAACCGTTTGGCCGAAACAAAGTCCCATTTACCTTGCCCTTTATTAGCGATGAAATAAGTGCAGCGATAAAGCGATGCTTAAGAAGGGCAGGTCTAGAGGAATCAGTAGCGACAATTGAAATACCACCGAGTGCTCTTCGTCGTCAATTATTAACTTTTTATTTTCTTCTTATTCGTAGCCGACGATATGACCGTCTATGTGAGACCCCAATTTCTTAATTTGCTCTTACTGCAGGGACGGTGATTGCAAGATTGCAAGAGTTCAGGCACGATATGCCTCCTTATCTCATGTAATAGTTTCGTAGATGAATATATTGGCGAATCGGGCAGACCTTTGTGTATCCGTATAAAAACACACCTATATGGCAAACGAAAAGCAAAACTAAGTATCTCACTAGGGACGCATAGGTTACAAAAGCAAAGCGCAGACGATTTTGATATAAAAGTCACTATCCTTGCACGGGATCCTAGAACACCAACGCGCTAATTTTTTAAAGCTATTTGGAGAAATGCCGAGAACCCTACAATGAATAGCAGGGAGGAATGCCCAGAGGCCACACCCGACCTAGCCCCATATCTTCGAATCAATTTCTGATTTGGGATGGTGAAGTCATCAAAGCGTTTGCGGCTATAATCAGCTGTTCTAATCTTTCTCAGGGAAGTCACGTTAAAAGCGGTGGGTTTTTTCGAAAAGCTGTTGATGATGTAATTGCCGCAGAGTTTTCCTTTTTGTATGTGCTATTGAAGCGTTCGGCCTGGCAAATTGCATATCATTATATTCTTCCAGGCCCTGAAGAAGGCGGAGCCGCCGAAACGCTAGCCAGCTTTGAACAATTATCGTTGTTTGCAACTTAGTATCCATTGACGTATTGAGAACTATAACATAACAGCTCGATATAATGCATCAAAGAAGTACAGCGTTTCAGACTTTCAAAGTCCGAATATTCGAACATTCAGTCACCCTTTAGTGACTGACCGCAGGCGTGCCGAAAATTACACAATTTCTTGTACGAAGCAAACACCGCCGATGGAGCAGTTTCGAAATCCAGCATGTTTCACATCTTGTAACTTCGCTCTGGGTAGCAGCGATAATAGTATTATAACGATTAATGCACAGTGAGAGAATTAAAGGGTGCTATCAAGGTTGAATTATTGGAGACAGCGTGCATTATGTGCACGTCTCTAGTTCTACCCCGTTCCAAGCAAATAGGTGCCTCCATCTTGCGCCGGTGTCAGATTCTTCTTCGAAAAGAACACCATGATCCACAAAGGTCGGTCACCGCATGTGGTGAGGACCTCAGAATACTGTAACATGCGATATTCAAATACATTCGCGATAATAGATGCGAGTTAGTAAACGAAATGAGAGAACTGCCTTAATTCGAGCAATATATGAATAATGGCGATACAAAAGGATAAATAAAAAGACAAAGCTCTCGGCGTAGATCAATCCCGGAGAGATGCGCCATGCATTCGACTTCATTAAGTATCGTCTGGAGGTGAATGAATCCATATCTGGCATTTACAACGACTCGCGGTGGCCCACCGATGTATCGATCCAGTGCTGCTACCCTCCCAGACAAGTCTGGCACCGATTTGCTGACCCCGGAAGGACGGAAGGCTTGGTGAGTCACAGGTGTGAGGGGATCGATTCCATGTGTGTGTTGCTGGGCGGCCTCCGACCACTTCACCACGAGCACCCTTCCGGTGATATAAATGAAGAATAGTAGTATAACGCTAAAACGTAAATTTGATAAACATTTCACTAGCAAACACTGCCAAATCAGAGCTCAAACATGCTTTGCGACTTTTGTTTTGACAACGCTAATCTTTTGTGCACCAGATTTTCAGGAAACGGCTTGGGTTGACGGAGTTCCTCGACAAGAACATCTTTAACCACAGTGTTCCAAACACGTAGTGTGAATAAGACTGGCGAAGTTCATTCCTAATTGTAGAATCTCATAAGTCTCTCATAAATTTTCACCTGCATGCGGTCGAAGCAAAAATTGTCTTAAATGAATTTTCACTGCTACTATCATTTCGTATTGATTACTCATCGCTTTTTCCTTGTTTCTTCTTTGACGTGATCCATAACCAAAGTGCTTCGCATTCGTTTGTCTGCCAATCCTGCTCAGTTAGTTACAGTTTTTTAGTGACGAGGCATCTACAGAGTAGTGGCCAGAGAACAACTGGTCGTACACTGACTGTCGTTGGTTTCATTTCGCAACTCGGATCACACTAATTTCGAACCCTCTAGGGTCAGAAATATTATGCAAATTAACTTTGACAATGAATAAGTTATAACGATATTATTGCATTATGACGTCGCATGAAAGTCGTTGCCTAGGCCACTCCTCGCCTCATGCATTTCAGTTAGTCGCCTTATGGTTATAGTGCTGTTTAAATGTCTCTAGAGACAAACGAAGACAAAATACTTTGCATTGTATGGCCATCCTGTAGTCGTGCAGTGTTGAAAATTGTGTTATTTATTATCTATCCCTTAGGATTGACCTAGTTTTCTTTCAAACAGAATCGCGTGAACCGGGATTGTCCGCAGAATGTTGCTTTGCACATTTATGCTTTGTTTCATTTCCAATGATTGATCATTTTCTAAAAAAGTGAATAACGCGCTTTTTCTGTTCTTTATTATTAAGTGTTTTATGAAATCGAGTACTACGAAAACTTTTCAAATAATTATCAAGATGGAGACATTATTGTTTCCCTTGAGTTTAGTGCTAACTCAGGTGCTCCTAAGAGAAAACAGTAAGAGTTTAAGTTTCGCAACGGTATGACAAATAGCGTTGAAACCACCGCATGCAGAAATGGTACAAGGATGCACCCGGTGTTTCATCGCTCGCAATCGAACACTTCTTCGTCAGACACTTGAAGCTCGTCGGATTCGGTTGTTCAACGATCTTCATTAATATACACAGGCACTTCCACTTGGTAAATGCCCTTCATTCAACCACGTTGTTGATTCTATGGCTACAATGGCACACATTTGAATTTATTTTGCTTCATTTCACATTCGCCTAGATGAGTAATCGGTTAGTTTTCACTTTGTCATTTCTAAACCTACATTTCTTCACAACGGTTTACCGGCTTATCGTGGGTAAGAGATGTTCTTGGGTGTCGGACTGCGATGAACAGCGGGGGATTTATTCTCTGCAAGGTTTCCCGAGCTTAGAAAGAGTCCTGTATTTCTATCAATAAACCCAACCATGAGTAAACCAATGCTAGAATCCATCACCGTCCTTGTACCAAACTAGTCACATGGTGGCAAATCTCACTATGATCCACAAGTGCTGCGACTGCTTGTGGTGGTAAAGACCCAGGGTAGACTTCGGCCAGGCTGACCTCGGGATTCCACGGAACCACATTGGCTTAACCAGCAAATATCCGAAAAAATAGACATTTTGCTGGAGCCCGCACAACCAGTGAGAAAGAGCCGCCCAAATATCAAGTAAGCAAGTAAAACGATATAATAAAGCACACGATAGATTTTTCGACTATATTTGTCAAGTTAGGTACTTTGCGGTAGTAGATGATTTGGAGTACGTGTTTGATTTTGACTACACGAAACGATTAAGTTACTTTATTAAATGATCGACATCAAAAACAAATGAAAGTTTGTTTATTGTTGAAGCATGCTTACAGACATGATAGAGTTTGAGGCATTTCTTCCCAACGACCGCATCAGATAAGTGTGCAATCACCACCTATGTAACCACGGCTACTCTTCAGGATGAGTTGCCGCGACAATGATCTCGCACAGACCGCCTCATTCAGTATGACTTATCCAGAATGAGATATCTGAAGGTTATCAACTCTGAGATAAGCGATGGAAAATGCACCAAAGTCATTTTTACTACTTTCATTAGTGTTTCAGAAACGGCTGTGCCATTTATCCGAAGCTACTCTATGATCCTCATTGTTACTGTTGCTCTAGTGGTAGGTGAACAAAGCGTTAAAATTATTTAGCCTTAAATTATGAGTTAAAAGGGCCAGTATGTATCTCTGTTTCTGTTGCAGTTTTTCATTGCGACGTGGATTTTAGGATGCACCAAGAAAAAAGGTACAACGTTGGAAAGGGTGAGTATTCCTCATATTGAAAAGATAACGAGGTGTATAAGGGCGATTCAATAAGACTCACTTTAGACAAATATGTTAGTAATTTTTAAAACTTTTCGTCCACTGGCGCGAACTTTCTTGTTCACGAGCACTACGGTGTTGTACGTGACAGGCCAAATGTAATCAATTGCGTGGCTAGGAGCAGAGAAAACAGATCGGCCTGATGGAATATTTCACTAATGTAGGAAACAGGGCTTAGCATCTAATTAAAATGTTTTCTTCCAGAAGAGTGGTAAATCACAAGGTAACTTGAAAAGAGACAACATCACTGCAAACAAGAAGCCATCAAAAGTGAAAGCACATCAATTTTCTCAGCATCTTCTTAACGTACCGTTGGCCCCAACACAACCAGAGGAGGATCCGGTAGTCGGCACATTTTCNTACTGTTGCTCTAGTGGTAGGTGAACAAAGCGTTAAAATTATTTAGCCTTAAATTATGAGTTAAAAGGGCCAGTATGTATCTCTGTTTCTGTTGCAGTTTTTCATTGCGACGTGGATTTTAGGATGCACCAAGAAAAAAGGTACAACGTTGGAAAGGGTGAGTATTCCTCATATTGAAAAGATAACGAGGTGTATAAGGGCGATTCAATAAGACTCACTTTAGACAAATATGTTAGTAATTTTTAAAACTTTTCGTCCACTGGCGCGAACTTTCTTGTTCACGAGCACTACGGTGTTGTACGTGACAGGCCAAATGTAATCAATTGCGTGGCTAGGAGCAGAGAAAACAGATCGGCCTGATGGAATATTTCACTAATGTAGGAAACAGGGCTTAGCATCTAATTAAAATGTTTTCTTCCAGAAGAGTGGTAAATCACAAGGTAACTTGAAAAGAGACAACATCACTGCAAACAAGAAGCCATCAAAAGTGAAAGCACATCAATTTTCTCAGCATCTTCTTAACGTACCGTTGGCCCCAACACAACCAGAGGAGGATCCGGTAGTCGGCACATTTTCGTTCTTTAAAAATTGTCACTGAGTAAAAGATAGGGCAGCGCAGTGGTTAGAGGCGCCTTGCAATGGAAACACGATGGTTGGTTCGAAAACACCGCAGGCTAATCAGCGCTCATTCCTCCAGATTGGCTGGTTGTTACCATACCATTCTGAGAAAACAAAATAAACGTTAACCCTGTTATGTAGGTTGGTTAGTGGAAAGAGAGCTTTGTAGATGTGATACGCATCCGGTCACATTCACTGTCCTGAGTGTGGTCGACAGGTCAAGGAGCATCCATAAATGACTGGTGAACCTATCATGTTTTCTCGTTTGATTTTTAAACCATTGCAGCAAGAGTGAGGTGAGGTGTTGGGTGTGACAAGAGACGAGCATCATAGTAGGGAAGCAGGAAAACGATCGTAACATCACGTCGGTTGGCGCTGAAGGAAGAAAAAGTTATTCACAGAATGCGACGTAAAGCTAAGCGAGTGGTGTAGACTAATACATGTTAGGTTCAATCCCCTTCCTCAGAATTACATACGAAACGTTAAGAAATGCCCACTTATATATGAAAATATTTAATATTTTGACATGGAAAGATTGAATATTCCTTACATATACCTATAACACACATAGCTACGCATAAAATTTCGTCGTCTGACGAGTTTTAGAAGGAGAGTAGCCGATTGTCGTTGTAGAGGACTTGGATTTCAAGGGCTAAAATTAACCTGAGTTGAAAAATAAGGCGAAACACATTGTTTTGGTGGTGTAAAGGTGGTTTTTTGTAGAAAAAGATTATGTCGAAAAAAGCTGTTGGAAAAAAGCAAGAAAAAGAGAAGAAAATCAAAGTTAACCAGGACGAGCAGCCTCTGCTCCCGTATCCTGACGTGAAGCGTCCAACAGTCACTCAACGCCGACGGCGAAAAGCCGAATTGGAAAAGGACAAGAAGGAAAAGGTTGCAAGCGGTTTTTATCAGGTAACAATGCAATATGAGCAAATCTATCCAACTGCATTTGCATAACGATGATTTGAATGAGAATATTGAGATCAGGTTCTTCTTTTTCAGTCGCATTCTGACCAAGACGACACTTTAGAACAAGTGGAGAGCTTGAAAAATGAACTCACTGAGCGGAGTCATAAGAGATCAGCGAAAGTGGAAAAGGCACAAAGCATCGTAGAAGTAAGCGCTAAGGAAGACGTCAATGATTTTTTCAAGGAAGCGGCTAAAGAAGTGAAGAATCCAATGCCTCCACCGAAGCAACAGGCATGAGGACACGTGTTGGTTGAGATCTTCTCAAAAAGCACGAGTCTTTAAGAAATGCGAAAAAGGCTTGAATTCTGAATAGTGTGCTCGATTTTGTAATTATGAAATAAATATGTGAAATAATGTTGCCGTTTTGAATAGGTTTTTGAAAAGATGGAAATTTTGAAAAAGGTCTAACGCTTCCCGTTTTGTGAAGGATCACACAGCCTAAAATTCCAATAGCTAGAAGCGCATCTGGTTATTTAGAATTTTAGAAAGATTTAAGTACAATTATTGGCTCAAGGTGATTTCCACTTAAATTCTAATTCAAACTCGTACTGGATTTTGGTGTGACGCTGAACACTTACATACTCTCCATCAGAAACCCTAACTAAAACTAAACCAACGCCAGCATCCATCCCCGTCCTAGTATCAAAGTCCTATGGTGGCAAATCTCTCTCTGAACCACAAGGGCTGCAACTGCCTATCGTGGTGACGACCTGAGGCAGACTTTGGCCAGGCTGTCGTCGGGGTTCCAAGGAACCACAGTGACCTAGCCAGCAAACCTCCGAAAAGTAGTGATTATGCTGGCACCCGTACAACTAGTGATGACGGGACGTTCAAATTGGACTCCTCGGCTTGGGAGACCCTGCCGGTGAGGAGGGGGAAATCATTCTGCTGTTCATCGTCGTCCGAAACATAGGAACACTTCCCAGCCACGATGAGGCGCTAAACCGTTGGGGGGGATGCTGAATAATGTTATTTAATTAGCAATGATTAAAAACTCGCTCTTGTTTAATAAGGCGTTCTCTTCTTCGTTACTTTATTGAAACGAATAAGTTTATTAAATGCTGATATTGTTAAAAAACGGAAGGCCACCAGCAAACGCTTTCTCGCTAACAAATGCGCTGTCGTATACACTGCATTTCGCAGTGTCCAACATATTAACGACTTTTGAAATTTCACTTTTGAGCAAGTGTATATCTAAATGTAATCGCGTCGGAATCAATAGTTTTGAAGGTGTAGTGGATTTAAGGTTCTGTCTTTACTTTCCGTAACTCGGAATGAGATTTCATGGGAAAGTTCAGCTTTGTCGGTACCGAGTTTTGACGGCGAGTAGTCGAAAGCAGATAATTGGATGAATTCAGCTTTTCGTGTCAAAGCAAAGGCTGAAATTTATCATAGTATTGGAAAAATATTAGGGTTTGCCTACAGAGAGTGTCTGTAGAAGCCAATATCTGGATACAGGGACTGGTATGGCAAGGAATTGGTTGAAAGGAATTGTACTTCAGAATCCGACTCTACTTTAAACTCCAAATGACTGATCAGTGTGTATCTTTTCATTGATGGACTGTTCATAGCGAAATAAAGTTTTTCTCTTGAACGTCATGCTAGTTCACTAGTGAAAAAATAAATGAAAGGTGTCCTATTCCGTTTGATATCTTCCTTCATTATAACAATCAAGACTATCCACTATACGAAATTTCAGCGAACATCACGTTGTAAAAGACATGAGCGACAGTTTAATGGGACCGAATATAAGGTGCCGAATACACCATTGCTAATCGGAATTTGAAGTTACCGATCTCGCTGTTCTCCTCAGCTCCTGTATGGCATGGTAATAGCGCCTTCCTTCGTTCATAATATTATTTTCATCTAAAGGTTGTAAAACTAGTGACACGATTTTGCAAAGGTATTCTAAATTTAGGTTTTTGCCACTTTGGCTTTTTTTGAGAATGCTTTGTTATGGAGAAAGCGACCAAAGAATAACGACCCATTTGCCCATACGGTGATGACCTTCATCACCTGTTTCTCCAGTCGCAACGTCTGTTGTTGACTGATTCAAGCGCTGCGCCAGTAAATATCCCACATAACTGTGACGCGTGCTAGAGTAGACCAGTGAATTCTGCACACTCTAAGGGCTTGTTGAGCGTCGTATCTTTCTTCTAAGCTTTTCGTGAAAAACTCTGACCATAGCGTCGGTGGTTTCCTTGCAGTGCGTTTGACATTCCGGTGAATCCAGTCACTAACTTCTCTTGTCCATCGGTTGTCATTCATACGCATAAACGTGTCCGGCCCACCTTTCCTTCGACTGTTTGGCGCACAAAACGGCATCTTTGATTTTTGATCGTTGACGCATATCGGACCTGCGGACCTCATCTCTTACTTGTGCAGAGCGGGATACTCCTAGCATCGTTTTTTCGAGTGCGCCTTCAATAACGCTGAGTGGCTTTTCATAGACAGCCTACGTAGCGACCAGGTTTCTGACGCATGTGTGAAGACGTGATAAATCGTAGAGTCGAAGAAGTGGGCATGGAGTCGGAGGTTCCTCGTTGTCTTCCCTTCATCCTCGATGCTCTTGATAGCTCCCCAAGCCGCATTCTTGATCCTGCTAAACTTTGGAGCTAAGTCCTTAATTACGTTGGTTTTCCGACTCATATCGAGGCAGCCGAATCATTCGGATATATTTATGTCGTCGAGAGTTTGTGGGACGCAAGAAACCAATTCGGTGCTTAAGAAAATCGCTTTTTTGAGATTCAGTCGGAGACTAGTATTTGCTCAGGCTTTGTGAAAGCCGCCCAGCATTCGTGCCGCTTTTCTAATGCTTCATTTTATAAGAACGATCTCATCAACGAAGCGAATATGGTATGAATGCAGACCACCGATTCTCATCTCCGTGTTCTCCCATTCCAATGTTCCTATGATGTTCTCGACTGTGGTGGTGAGTAGTTAGAAGGAGATGGTATTATCATGCTCAGGGACGCCTCAGCTGTTGTCCAATGCTTCCATGTTAACTTCTATTTCGACTAGGTCGAAAACTTTCTTTAAATCGGTGAAAGTGAAGCAGGGTTGTCTCTTGTACTCTCGCATTGCTTCAATGAGTCTTGTTATTGTCGGCGTGTGGTCCATTCTTCTGAGTCGTTTTCGAAACCGTTCTGGCTCACATTGATGCCCTTCACCCAGTGTTTCCTCAATCCTATTTAGGACGCCTCCAATGACGAGTTCGTAAACGACAGAAAGATAGTGGATATTGCGATACTTGCGGAAATCATAGAGGTCACCTTTAAACAATGACACGGATTTCCTTGCCTTCCATTGAATAGAAACATTGCAATCTGACAGGTAACGCGTAAAGTACCTAGATAGTGCGTTTGTAAGAACTAATAGAAGATTCTTTAGCTGTTCAAATCGTATTCTATACAGATTTGGTATTACTCGACTTTTCACCCACGACAAAGCATGTCGAGTTTCGGAAGGGAGAAGCGGTGGTACAACACATCCACCATACTTCGTTTAATACGAAAGCAAGTGGACGTGGCTATCGAAGAGATTGGAGTAGTTATCGCACATGGTTTTGCCCATTGCCTTCCCGGAAGTTCCATCTTGGCGTTAGAGTGCAACAATTTTGGTTTTGCAATTGGCAAAGCTTCGATGGGCTTTGATTATACTTTTTCCAACCTCTACAGCTTCGAGCATAATTGCTGCTTTTTCCTCCTTAAGACCTTCTTTGATCGTCTGTCTGCGTTGTTTGTTAGTTCGGGTGCGAGATAGAGGTTGAGGATGCCTGTAGCTCGGTTGATTATACGCTGGAGTATCGTCTCTTGTTCACTTTCGAGCGCTCGGTTTCCAAAGCGCCGAACTGAAGATATAGAGTGGGCCGGTCGTGTAGCAATTAGACAATGACCAGCTTCTACAGCAGCTCACAAATCTTTTCGTCTGCTCACAGATTTTGACTCTTTCCAAACACCACAACCTCATGAAGTTCGGCACTGTATATAAAGAGGAGGAATTGGCAGACCTGGTGATCGAGTTAGTGAGAAAGCGTTTGCTGGTGGCCTTCCGTTTTTTAACAATATCAGCATTTAATAAACTTATTCGTTTCAATAAAGTAACGA
>UYYA01005409.1:0-19560 GCA_900624975.1 Angiostrongylus costaricensis | reverse complement strand
TGGGGGGGGGGGGGGGGGGGGGGGGGGGGGGTGGTTGGGTGGTTTCGCGGCAGTAAGGTGCTCCTGATCGACTGATTACGAAATTTACAAAAACTTGTGTTCGGCGAAATAAACTCCCTTTAAGAAAACTTGATATTCATTTACGCCGGTCTATAAGTTTGATATAGCACTGTTTTTTTCGTAGTTCGTATTATTTAAAGTGTCCTGTCCTACCTGTATTATGACTCTACCACCACTCACTACTGCTGCAGCAGCAGTAGTGAATGGTGTTGCACGTATGCCATCACAGCGATCAAAGTGGATTCGTGGTGTCGTCTCCAGATGTATGCAGCAAACGTTTTCCTTCACTGTTAATTCGCATGTAAAATAATTTTTTAGCCTATGGATAATGAAGAAGCTTGTCTGATGCGAAGCGAGGCTGAACCAGGGCTCCCCAAATAATATTAAACTGTGATCTATCGCGCTACTTCTCGCGCCTACCAATGCTAGCATATGTAAAAATTCATAAATCCTCTGAGTCTGAAACGTTTTCCACCTTGACACCTTCAGCAAGGACTTGATGAAAGTCTTGCAATAGGAAGCATGAATTAAATGTAGTGCTATTAATCTGAAATTTTGCTGAACCTTTGTCGCTCTTGGACTAATATTCTACGCAAAGGGTAAAGCCTCGCTTGCGTCAGATTCCTCTCCCAGCAAAAATTCGAGAAACAAATTCGGAAACCGTCGCAAAATGGGACTTTTTCACCTTTTCCTGACATTCAACGTAGTCATGATAAAGTACAATGGTAAAACAAAGGTAAGAGCTTAAAAATCACCAAAGACTGCCCTCTCAAGATTCTCACATGCTGTTTGAACAACTTGGAGCAACAACGAGCAGAAAAACACTAAAGGTGATGGCTTCGAAGTGACTGACAGGATCCTTGCGTAGGAAGCGGAATCATCAACGCGCAAGACTCTTGAGGTATTTCAGATAAATTTCAAAAATTGAAAGATGAACCGAGAAAACGAATGTCTCACTACCACACGGAACCTGGTTTCCTGTTTCAAATTGATTTTCTGACCTGATTGGGGCTTAGTCGTTATCGTCATATGAACAAAACACGGGTGGTCCCAAACGCATAAGCAAGACGACATTTATTTATTGGTGAGGACTTTATTGATACCATAAATATTTTAGCGAATTCTAAGCCCAGTGCTATACATGATGATTCCTAGGTTCGAAAAATATTAGGTTCCGGAAACGTGATCATCGAATCACAACAACGACGACAACTTATGCGAACCTCGAACCACCTCAACTAGGGCAGTTAGTGGTGTCTACTAAAAAAATGGGATACCCTTTGTAACCACGGTGCAATTGGCGTTCTCTCGAGCTCTCTGAGAAGCTCTCGTGCGTCATAAGAACGAGAAGCACTTCAATGTAGCTCGCTCATATTGCTCGAAATTAATGGAGAGCAGACGACGAATAAACAGATTCAACAATGACGAATGATAGTTGCAATTGTTATGTTAAGAAAAGATATTGGAAGCAAAAGGCATCGTAGAAAAAAAGCATCTATTTATATTGAATTAAAACATTGAGACGCCCATGTGCGTATGCCTAAGTCTTCCTGAATCCTCATAATCACGTAGCCAGGTTTCTAAGGTTAGCTAAAGTAGAAAAATTGCAAAGATTTTCGAGATTGTCGGCCTACAATCTCGATGTAGAGGAACTTCACGGAAATTAGTGGAAAAATATCAATGAGACATTTTATCACGAAGCGCTGCTTCGTTTCATCTTAATGAAAATGAGACAGTTACCATCACTGGTGAAAATCTTACAGTTTTCTTCTTAATTCACGATTTACTTTCTTTCAGGGAGCGAATGATAATGCAAATAGAGTTTAATGCTCTCGACAATGATTATACTTCACGGAAAACGCATGGTAAGCATTTAAATGCAAATCTAGTCTACAGACTCCCGTTGCATAACTCAATGTTTTTTTTTACCAAACAGGCGTGGCACCTATTTAGCGAGCCATGGGAGCGAACCATATTTGGGGTGAACCGACCAAGCGTGTATTATTAGGTTGGTACACATGAAATGCCCGATGTTGTTCTTTCAATTTTTTGCGTAATTTTTTTGAAAAGTTTTTATTTTTTATGTAGGTTTAATATACATTTTTAAAGCATCAAGTGTTTTTTATATTTCGTATCAATTTTTTCAAAAATTTAATAATTTAACGTTTTTCTAGGCTTTAACTTTAACCTAAATTAGCATCATATTCATGATCCCTTTTGTAGGAGCGGAATAGTGGACATCAGGCTGCGGCAGGAGCTCGGAATATCATCAAGTTTAGGGTGAAGGTAGTGCTGATGAATCAAAGTTGCGAAAATGGTTCCTGAAATTTCGATCAAGTGATTTCCGCCTTGAAGATAGGGAAGGTTGCGGACGACCCAATGAACTTGACGATGACGAATTGAAGGCACTAGTGTAAGCAAACGCGCAAACAGCTGCTCAAGAGCTTACAGAACGGCTTGGCGTAAGCGCGGAAACAATTTCCACCCACTTGAATCGCACATTAAGGACAAAAGAACTCGTCAAGTGGGTGCCGTACGAATTAAACATTAATCAAAAAATCGCCGTTTTAAAATATCGTCTGCTGTTATTCTGAGTAACAACGATGACCTTTTTCTTGATCGAATTGTGATGTGCGATAAGAAGTGGATTCTGAAGTGGATTTCAACCGGCGATGTTCAGCTCAGCGGTTGGATTGCGATCAGGCTCTATAGCACTTCTCAAAGCCTAAATTGCTCCAAAAAAGGTTACGGTGATTGTTTGTTGGTCTGCAGCAGGGTTTATTCATCACAGCTCTTTGAATATGGGCGAAACAATTGCAGTTGAGATGTAATCCCAACAAAACAACGAAATGCACCGTAACCCCCAACAACAACAACTGGCATTAGTCAGTAGAAAGACATTAGTCCCCCACGGATACACCCGGCTTCAAGTTACGAAACCAGTGCTGCAGAAGTTGAACGAGTAGGGCTACGAAATTTTGCCTCATCGTCCATATACACCAAGCCACACCCCTACCGACCACCACTTCTTCAAGTACCTTGACAACTTCCTGGGCGAAAAATGCTTCACCAACCACGATGACGCAAAAATTGCACCCAACAAATTCATCGCTTGCAAAACTTCGGAATTTTGTGCAACTGGAGTAAGTAAATTTGTTTCTTGTTGGAAAAATGCGCCAATTCTAATGGTGGCTTTTTCGATCAATACAAGTCAGTATCAAAGAATAACAGTTGCTTGAATTTTACATTTAAAATCGTACATTTCGAGTGCTACATTCTGATCCAACACGTCTCTTATCACTACGACTCGGATGGAACGGTACAGCAAAAAACCAACGAAAGTGGAAAGTTACTATTTTTCGTGAAAGCCATGTAGCGTTCATAAATTTTTCACATTTTATTACTAAAGGCGCCTTTCCGTTCAATCGACAAAAACCAGCCGTTCCGATGGTCGTGGAACTCGTGGTAACTATCAAATCCTCCATTTCTCCCTGTCGCGCGGAAGCGTATGCTAGTAGGTTGTATCCTGCCTAGAAAATCATCGGCAATCATAATTTTTTCCAGCTTTTCGTGAATAACTCTGGTCAAGTCGGTGGTCTTCCTGATGCCCTTTTGACATTCAGGAAATGCTGTCTCTAACGACCTCTGCTCATCGGTTGTTGACTACACGCTTTACTTGTCCGGCCCACCTTCGACAGTTTGGCGAATCAAACAGCGTTTTTGATCTGATCATTGATGTAGATCGGAGCTTTGTATCTTTTCCCACACTTGCGTTATACGGATACTCCTAAAATCGTCTTTTCGACTGCGCGTTCTACAAGGCGTAGTGATCTTTCATCCAGCTTACGTAGACATTGGTTGAAGCAAGATGAATCGCGGAGTCGGAAAGTTGAACACGCAGTCGGATATTCATTGTTCTCTTCGCTATCTTTTCTTGATGCTGCTCTTGAAAGATTCTGAAACTACTCGCTTTCTCCTGTACTGCAATTGAGCTAACTAGTTTATAATGTTGATTTTCCGACGTAGATAACCTCAGTTGGAGCATTCGGAGATATTCGTTCCGCTGTGCGTTAATGGCACATATGAAACTATCCACTCATCATGAGCATCATTTTCGTGAGGACCAAGTTAGAAACCAGTCTTTCCACGAGCGTTATCCAAGTCGGCAAGCATTCGTTCTTTTAGGGTAATGTTTGGTGTTATAAAAACAGTGTCATCGGAAGATGGTGTAATTGCCCGCCATCGATTTTCACTCCCATATTTTACCATTCCAATATTCGGATGACGTTCTCTCAAGGGTGGTGATAGACAATTTCAACGAAGTGATGTATCCTTCCCTGTCCATTTTTTACAGTCAACGTTACTATCGCAATGGAATTGCGATGTTTTGGATTAAAATTTTTATGTATTCCTTCTTGATAAGCTTCCACGAGGTTGATAAATATATTTATTTTCAGCTAACGTTTCGACGTCTTCGTCTTCCTCAGAGCCTCGGATCACCGGCTCTGAGGAAGACGAAGACGTCGAAACGTTAGCCGAAAATAAATATATTTATCAACCTCGTGGAAGCTTATCAAGAAAGAATACATATTGATTAGTCACACTGAGGTTTAGGGAAGGTCGGTTTCGAAATATTAAAATTTTTATTTAATTTAAAATTTTTATTTTTCTCATAAAGATTCTTCGATATTTTGTTCAGGGACACTCCGGTTGTCCACAGCTTCCTTGACTGCTTCAATCTCAACTGAGTCAAAAGCTTTTTTCTTATTTCCTGCCTAGCATAATTTTTAAGAGCAGGGTATCATGTGAAATACAACTAAAATGATGCTGAGATATTTGCGAAACTTTCGCCATCAGCCATCACTCGTCAACGGGTTTGATCTAGGAATTCCAAATCGGCAGCTGAGTCAAAAGCTTTCCTTAAATCAATGAAAGTGAGAAAGGGCTGTCTGTTGTACTCTCGCGTTGGTAAAATTAGTATTTGGTCGAGGGAAAGACATAACGAGGGCCTCAGTGGTACCTAGTGTAAGAAGTGAGCCCGTGAAAAGAGTAATAGTGTTTCGATCTGATCTGCGGACCAACTTTTGTAAATATCTCACCATTACAGCGGTTGTATTTTACACCCTGACCTCTTGTGAACAATTTCCTCCATTACCATTCCAAAAGCTATAGGTATTTCACCTGGGCGTCGGAGTGCAATCATCTTGATTTTGTAATTGGCGAAGCTTCGGTGGGCTTTGCGAATGCTTTTTCCAGCCTCGGCAGCTTCGGCGATTACTGCTGCTTTTCTTTTCAAGGTTTTCTTTTATCGCCTGTCTTCATCGTTTTCAATTTCGGACCTGAGTTTCCGGTTGCACAATTTCATGTTGGCGTATCAGCTCGAGTGGTTCTGGAGCCAAACGTCTCTTGAAAACCTTCTAACTCTCTGCTTTCATAACGCTAACGTAAACAGTTGAATAAGTCGATCGCATTCCTCGTCGATATTATCAAGAACGGCACCTTTCCTACGCCAACTTTATGGTGGCTTTGAGACTCGGCTTTTTGAATTTAGAGGCCTTTTTTCTTTTCCCCGAGAAAAGAAATTTTACATTGTTCAGGCGATGTCCTGATCCTGAGAAAATTTTTGGGACAACAGCGAACTCGGTTAGACAATTCCTTCGATTTACTATGGTGTCGTCTATTTTGCTGTGTAACTCTCCATAGGGAGAGTTCCAAGTCCAGCGTTGAGAGTAGGGTTACTGTAATTGTGAATTACCATAAATTATTATGGTCGTCATGATAAACTCAGACGGCCGCCAACTCTGCTTCTTCCATTCTAATCCGTGGATCTCAATATGACGTCCTTGTCACCTTCTTCTGCAACTAATCTTGGCGTTAGAATCTGCGGTGATTATCTGAAAGAATGTGTCGCTTTCTCCATAGAACACCTCTAAGTCGATGTAGAATGCATCAAGTTCGTCTTCGTTATAGCTTTATCTCTTTGCGTTGACGACTGAAATTGTCAAGGCCACTATTAATCCGCATCTATTCAATCGTAAACCTCTGAATCGGTTTGCTATTTGTTCAAATGAATCGATGCTTACAGCTAAACTGGTGTTGACGACAACTCTAATACAGTCGACGTCTCTAATGTCGCATATTTCAAGGTACAACTGGAAATAGCTATCATTAAACTATAAAGCCGCGTGCCATTTATTAGCGTAATCAAGTCAGTCAGTGAGCAAACACAAAGCTTCCATGAAACAAGCGAATATCAGAGTTCCGAGGAAGACTTCAAGTGATGGGCGATCCGTGATGTCAAAACACATTAAGTAACAGCTGAAATGCTGTTTTCTAATGATTAGACGGTTGAACATGAATAAACATGTCGGTCAGGTCAAGTTTACTTCGTTTATCATAAAGTTTAATACGTCTCATTTATGAGCTTTCATCGAAGCATTCCGGCGTTCTCGTAATGGAGATGAAGCAATTACTACCAGGTTCCTAGTGCCTTAATTCTTTTGTTGCTTTCCCTATTTGTCAGGTGTGTAGGACTTTAATTTGCAATAGCGACATATTTGTAGAATAGTGATCGAAACTTGTTAGAAAACCTAGACTGCTGTTGGTGGTATTCTTAGAAAGGTCAACGAAGTTGAATTGTGAACTATACATATCGATGTGTTATAAACCTTTGAGGTGCCTTCTTTTTCGGCTTTTATGAAATTGTAGCCATGCAGACGAATGTTGGTGATATCTAAATAGAACTGCTGCAATCCGACAAGAATATGCACTATCATCAGGGCTGGCATCCATTACAATCTATTATTGAAAAGTCTTATTCTAGGTGAAACTGTTGAGTACGCATCACTTCAAGATGTCGATAACCACAATGGGATTCACTCAACGCCATATACAGCAGGTAGTTCGATTTTTCAAGCGCTGGAAAAGTGCTGTGGGATAATCCGAAAGAATCAGTGATTCTGGTGAAGCTCTCATATCAGGCAAAGTACCAGTGACTTGGGTTGCTCGTATCATTATTCATGTTTTGTATTAAGATTAGCTCATTTTTTCCACCCTAGGCGGTGTAGCACGGTGGTTCACAAATTTAAAAGACGTTTTGTCTCTGTTCGTCATGTCATTTCATTTCGATCATTTGACGCTTGATCCTCATTCTGCCTCATAAAAGTGGTCAGCCAGGGCGTTCAGTAGTTTAGGGCCTCACGATTTCTTTGTCGTAAAACCTTCTGAGCTGGCTGGTTTATGTTTTATTGAAAAGCATTGTTCAGAGCTTTGTTAAGCAGCAAAAATAGTAATGCGAAATACTTGTAGCTGTGAAAAAGATACTTTTCACATGCATGTTCAATAGTGCCGGCGTAATGACGTTGCATGCAACTACTGCAGAATGCTAGCACCTCCAGTTGCCTTTGTGGCGCCACATCTGCAACACTGCCTGATCACTAATGTTTCTCATGGCAACTGATTCTCTATGTTAAGCAAAAAAATCCATCGGTTCTGTACGAAATGAAGATTGTTTGAAACGGATTTATTTAATTACGATCTGCTATGCTGCTAAAGCAGAAATTACTTGTTAGGAAATAGAAACGACGTTGAAGGTCAACCGTTTTGTTTGTATACGTTCAAGTGCCCTAATACGTTCTCTTCTTGCCAACAAGTCTATTTAGTGGGTAAGAAATTGGCTTGCAGAGCACGAAAAGCATATGAGGAAAAAAGCCTGTAAGAAAATCACGTTTTACTACGTTTCCACTACGAAACACTACACTACATTTCCCTTCGAAAAAAAAAGCAAATTTGACAATCTTGGTGGAATGCGGGTTTTGTGCGCAAGAGACTGGATGATGATAACGACCGATTCAGTTTTCTCGATATATGGAATGCTGCAGGGTATATGAGAGCTGATGTGTTGCCTTAGAGGGCATTTGTGTTGTGCGTATGATTTAAATGGAAGCATGAGAGTGGGACGGTGGTGGTACGGAGAAGAATTGATCGAATTAATTTTTGTCGAAATAGAGAAGCACACGTAGATGCCGATGCAGAGCGACGGTGTTGTTCGACTGACTATAAGAGTGATGTTCATGCGTGAGAATATGAATGAACCACAATGAGTCCCACACGTAACATCACGGCTCTGACGAAGGCGAAGTCGCCGAAACATCGGCCACCGACCAACAACATCAACAACAACGACAACGAAGACCTGTACCAACCTCGCGTCAGTTTAAGAAGATTAGTTTATAAGATCATATAAATAAATGTATCAACTGTCTATGCCGAGGTTTATAGAAAGTCGTCCATTCGAGTTATTGAATGAATACGTCTGCATGTGTAACGAAGGTGATAGTGAAGCAACGGTTAACGAAGTAAATATCAGACTAGCAACGTTTTTGTAGTCACTGTGTATTTGGCTACTCGCTTTGTTAGCATATATCCATCATTAAATGTCATTAGTGAGCTAGACAATGAGGATTTGGATTCTTCATTATAATTTCAGTTTTTCGCAACAATGGACAGTATCGAAGCGTTAGCGAATCAACGCAACATTCACCAATGTGAGTCCCGCACGAAAAAAAATTGATGAAGTCGCGACTCCTCGCCAAAAATTCTCTTCAATCGAAGAATGATGTATAAAGCAACACTTTGGACTTGTCACAAATTTCATTATACGTAGTTTCTGGATTTATCATAACAAGTTTTGTTTTGTCACTGTAAAAAAAACATGAAAATTATGAAGTCGACTTGGAATCGGACATCGCACATCTAGAAGAACACTTCGGTTTTTGTGAGTGATAATTTTGTGGTTGAGTACAATTTTGCTCTTCAGCTTTTCCGCGATTAATCGACATTACGCTCCAAACTGTCCAATTATGAAGACGACAACGGTCGTTCCATCACCTCCACCACCTCCTCTACAGAGTATGCCACGTTCGAGGGTGAGTAGACGTGGTTTAGTGTAGCTGAACTTCGATACCCATGAAGCTTGGTATCCTTAGTAGCAGACAGTGCAAGCCTGTTTGTGCTAGGTTTAGTTCAAGTGTAACAAAATGCGGTTTGGAAATAAATGTAAGTGGTAGCGTTGCCACCGTCCAGGAAATTATGTAGAAATTTCGGATTCTACTGTATCCATTGTTTGGCTACAGCTGATGGATATTCTTGATCTGCAAGTAGCTGAAACGAACAAGGTGAATAATGATCGCTTGCAACAAAGACGCCTTCATCATTTTAAATCTGTCAATAGAAAAATTGGATGTCTTCATTGTTAGGGTGTCCTTAACGAAAATACTGAGTGCGGTAATTGCGGAACGAAGATCACTAGTGCATGGAGGCGAAGTGCAAATGGAGAACACCAATGCAAGTAAGTACAGAAGAAAAGACAATTTTGCACTCTGGTTTATTATTGCAAATGGGACACCGGTGGATCATCTCTATTTTGAAAATAGCGTTTTAACGGAAATAAAAACTTTCGTGTTCCTAGATTATTAATTTATATAGCTGGCAGACTGGGCGCATGTCGTGTGGCGCAGTGGTTGGAGGCGCCACTGCGACACACACGTGGAATCGATTCCAGCGCCCATGTATCGTTGGAGGTGATTGAATGCATATCTGGCCTTTACCATGCTCACCAAGCCTTCCAATCCTCCGGGGTCGGTGAATTGGTACCAGACTTGTCTTGGAGGATAAGAGCGCTGGTTCGATACATCGCTAGGCCACCGCGAGTCATGGTAAAGGCCAGATATGCATTCAATCACCTCCAACGATACTTGATGAAGTCGAATGCATGGCGCATCCTTTAGGGATTGATCAAAGCCAGAGCTCTATCGTTTTATAGCCGATAGGAAGCAATCCCAAAAAAACTGCATGAAATTGACAGCTACTAATTGAAGCCTTTAAATGGCACTTGCTAAGTGAAAAAAAAACGCTTTTGCAATGGTTTTGTCCGTGGAATATTTCGATAAGAATCTGCTTTATTTCGCAGCTACCTTCTAACGAGCACATGAAATTTCAGCGCCTGTAATTTATACTTCCGAAGGAAAGGTCGGAACCGTCCGGTTTCAATGCGTCGTGACACAATCGCTCGACGATATCGCCGCTCTCGTTGCATTTTTTGTGTAAGGGAACACCAAAGCAATCCTGTGAACTTTGGGTACTTCCAGAAAGCAGTCTGTAGTCAACCTAAAAATGGTACGTGGTCTCCAAAATTCGCGATTTGTCAGCATAACACTGTTCGGCTACATGATCCTAATCACTCACAATCAACTGCATTTTGGAATTTTTTTGTACCCTCGAACGATTTTTCACACTCCCTACCAGAGATCACTTCGTCTAATGTTCAATAGAGTACTCAAAATCCGATGATAATGAGCTACACCACTGAACTAATCGGGTTCGATTCCATCAATAAAGAATAGCAAACAAGTTCGTCAAAGCTAAACGATCTGCATTGTTCCACAAAACGTTCTTAAAGCGCTTATTTAGGATCTGATGCATGCGGTTCCCACGTGGTGAGTGCAGCTTCGAATGCGACTGCGAACGTAGTGAAACATAAAGCGGTAAACGAACAGTGTACTTTGACCGAACGGAGAACGGAAGACCATCAAAAGCAATCGTGGCGAGGTTTCATCGATTACCCCATAGAGCAGAAACTAGTACAGAAAAACGTGTTTAACAATAATCAAATTGAGGATAAATACAACGAAGCATTTTCCATTACAAAGGAACAGTGTACAAGCAGTAGCTTTCTAAACTGCTCGTCTGCTGCAAATAAATCTCAGATTGAAGCCGCCTCAGCGGGTGCAAATGCTTTTGAAAGTGCTCCAAACGAAACGTTCGGCCTATTTCAGGATTTTAGCAGTTAAAAGCCCGGTGGGAGAACGCCTGTTTCTCGTTCATTTTAACACCGCTTCAGAATCTTTGTTTTTTTTAATATGTGTTTTTTTTTCCTATTGTTCTCGTCCAACATCGTTACTCGAGTTGCTTATTTGTTCCTTTGTTCACAGAATTGTTTTTAATAAATTATCTTCGTTAATTTCCATGATCCTTTACAAACGTCGAGGTTAATAAAGTCTCTTTCTACTTTTAATAAGTCGTTAAGACATCTGTTCAAAATAGGAGAGGAGATGATTGAATGATTGGTTTTCATACATTATATAGCCCTAGCATATTTTTCGCCTGGTTCAATCTCTCGAGTGATCCACTTCGTAAAAGCACATAGATTTCGAGCTTGTGCGTATGAAGATCTAGGTTTTTCGGTTTGAACAATTTGTTTCTGAGAAGCAGTTCAATCAACGATCTCGTCAGCGGACGGCAAAACAGCAAGCTATAGTTACAACGTTTGGACATCTAAACACTAGATTTTTATTTGGTAATGAGCAAAGTGAGACGCATATTACAACACAAAGTGATGAGAGCATTTATTTTTTGGGAATAAAGACAAGTCAATGAGCAAAACTGTCGTCTTAGTAGTTTGTTGGTAACCCTACAGTTTAAGTATTACCAGTTCTCTGAAGATACACTTTCCAGAATTTTTCATCTGCGCAGAGATTGGAAAAGTATCCAACCACTCTAGAGTTTACTCATGTAATGAAAGAGCCACGCGCCTTCCCACACCATTTCAAGGTAGGCTCATCATTTGTAAATGACTGCTTAAAAGTACAAATAATTTTCATTTATAAGCTTCAGTAGCTAAAAGTGGTACAGAAAATGCAGTTGAGATGTAGTACCAAGTGCCGATGGCACTTTTTGACCGGCTTCCAAACGAATTTTATCTTATTTAAAATCGGAACCTCCAAAACATCTACAATAACGAAGATCTACATCGTTAATTTCCAGCCTATACACTTCATCATAAATGTTCCACAAACATAGATATATTCTCTAACGAACTGCCTTTTTTGAGCAGATTCGAGGTTGGCAGAAGTTGTCGCTGTTGTTTCGCCGATTTGACCCTTCTTAGAACCTGGACGTGCTTAATGTAGCGATAGCCTTGCAACTTGATAATAAACCCATAATATTAATAAAGATCTAGCACGTAAATATACGCCAATTTCTTCAAGAACTACTCATCGTGGCGTTGTTAGTAGGACCACCTATGTGTTGTTCACGTAGGATGACAATCAAGACCACTTAGGTCAAAAACTCAATTTGAAATAAGGTCTTAGATCACGTGTGATAGTGTTCTTCCGGTTTCTCTTTGGTTTCCTAAAAGTTATCCAAAACCCCTTAAGAGTCTGCCACCTTGAGGTTTTTTGTTTCCTGTGCTAGGACCCGGGCAGCAAATTCGAAATCACGACTATTGGCTTCTGCGACTGTGGCCTTTTCTAAAGTTTACCGCCTAGTTGCTCTTTTATTCGGACAAAAAGTGGTCTTCTCGCATTCGTACTGTATTCTTCACCGCATATCTTACATGTGATAAAGTATATTGTACTCATGGAATCCCCTTATCTCTCGATAGGACAGCTCATACAATTTTCTGAGCTGCACAAACGATCATAGAGGCGGTTGCGGACTAATTGACGCTGCCGAGGAGGTCAGTAACCGCCACATCTTCAACACCACTTGAATAGCTTCAAAAAGATGGTCTGACTCAAGTGGTTTCCACTTCGCATTCATTGGAAATGACTATTTTTGGTGCCAAGTATAGCGGCCGCTTCATTTCCTCGTCTCCTATGCACACATTTCTATCTGTTCGGTACATGTTTTTGATCAGTGTTCTTTCCATGTGTGGAGGATGACAGCAAAGATAGTGCACTAGTAAGTACATAGTACATAGTACACATCCATAGAGCAACCACAACAACAGAGTCGACAACGACAACTTCTACTAACCTGGCATCAGCATAACAACGGTGGTTCGTAGAAACAAATAAATAAATATACGAAAAAAATGCCAAAAAAGTAATAAAATTTTGTATACGAAGTCAAAAAACATCAGTTAGAAAGCCCTGCAACGTTTTCACGTTAACCCATTTATTTACAGCTTTTTTCTTTTTAATGGCAGGGTATGTTGCGAAATATAACTCGCATACAATGCTGAGATATTTGAAAAACTCCGGACCGCAGTTGTATGCGGTGGGGAACGAACCCGAGCTGTTGTCCTTACCGGGAGCAGCGCGGGTTCGTTCTCCACCGCATACACTTGCGGTCCGAAGTTTTGCAAATATCTCAGCATTATATACGAGTTTTCACGTTAGTCTGACGAAACTAATTCATAATACTCCAATAATGCTGATGTATTCGAAAACTCCAGACCACAGGTGTCTGTGGAGGGGAACGAACGCACTATTTGTCCTTTCCGGGGAGTAACGCGTTCACCACAACACCATACGGGTCCTTCGTCTGGCCTGTCTCACAGCTAGTTTTATCGATCCTTAGCCATCAGCAATCACCAGTAAATGGGATTGATCTGGGGAGCCCAACTCGCCAACCAAAATCCAAGATCATTGCACTCCGACACCCAGATTGAATATTTACAGCTTCCAGAAAGACAACGAAGAAGATGATACACAATTACTTCTCAGATGTCTACAATAACCACGTCCTCCACTCCTCATACAAGACGAAGGAGCACGGATATGTGGCACCACTGGTTCTCCCTACTTAAACCCGGCTTGCTGTTTTGTTGATTAGGAAGTGGAAAACACCTGGACCGCACAGCAGAGGACATTGCGTCAAAAACAGGTGATTGTTGATGGCACTGATCAACAGAACTAGCTCAGGGACCGGCCAAACAAAGAACCCTGCATGGCGTGGTGGTGAACGCGTTAGACCACGGAAAAGGTGTCTCTCTTTCCGTAGTCTAAAAAATTATCTCTGAACCATTAAAGTAGTTTCACACGCAATACCCTGCCATGAAAATTATAATAGACAGTAAATAAAAAGTTAGCACTGCAATTCGCATTGCTTTTTCAACAGAGATCCTGCTGACCAAATTTCGTAAGGAATAATATGGAAACTTGCTCCATGCTTATTTCAAGTTCGTAGCAAAGATGTGTTACACATTGCTTGATGAAGAAAAGAGGGTTAAATATGGACCAAAATCTAGCACAATCCCGCGAGGAGATGAAGGTGCATGTAGGCGATGTGTTACATGTCTCTGCTGGGCCAAATTTAATGATGCGCTTCGTGTGAACGTTATTGCATCTAGGCATACTGGCATTTATGTACTTGTGTTTATGCGGATTCCATCTTACACGACAGTTCAACTGGAAGCAAATAAATAATTGACTGAGTAGGAAATATATGAGAGATGGATCAGGGTCATCTCCGATAAATATTTCGCCAATATATTTAGACCATGCCCCATTCACGCTCTCCGAACGCTCCAAGGACGATGCTAGGAGTATCCGTTCCACACAAGTAAGGGATAGGATCCGAAACTCCGATCCGCGTCAACGATCAAAAGTCAAATATGCTGTTCTGTATGCCAAACAGTCGAAGATAAGGTGGGCCGATTTAGATGACGAAAAAGTAGGCAACGAAATGCCTCAATGTTCTACTAAAGTAGTTGGACTCTCTGTTTGATTAGAAAGGTTAGTCGACGTGATGAAATAAAAAAGATTATTGTGGTTATTCAACCTCAAGCAAGTCAACTATTAATTAGCTGAGGCTATCCAATGGGTTTCGACGGAGTCATATCTACGACGTCTGCTACGATATTTACATTTAATTATTTATAAACTTGATTACGACCAGCTGTGGTGGAAAACCAAGAACGAGCAAGCACGGCTATTCCGGAATTACAGAGAGGCTTCACCCGAAAAGAACTTAGCTATATTTGAAAAAAGGAGCAAAAGTAATCAATCAATAGCCGAAGGGGCATGCATATGCGAAGACCTCTATGCATGATGAATATGATGGAGAAGTGAAAAAATGAAATAAGTGCCAGAAAACACACGATCTGTGATGCGTCGCCATGTAAACGAGAAATAAGTGTTAGGTCGTAAGCGAGTGTATAAATATGGCTCAAGGTACAGTTCAAAATATTTTGAATTGTATACAGTCGTTTATGAGCAGACACACGAGTGGTGAGGCAGAGGAAGAATCCACAAAGCCGTATTTGGCCCTGGAACCGTTATCTATTCTTGTAACGTTTACGCTATGGTCACTCTACAATTCGTCACTTTTAAAATTTATACGAAATCGTCAACCTCCACGTCTTTTATATTTTCGAGTAGCTTTATTTAATGCCGATCTCAGCCATAGCCTTATACAAGAAGAATGGGATCGATTGCAAGGTTAGCAACAACTTTGTCATTTCAAAGCTTTTTGAACTCCTCTCGAATAATTTTTTCGGCCACATATGCCCCACCCAACACTACCATATCTCTCACTGGCCAGAATTCATGATACTACTTGTCTTATGTCCCTACCTTCCGAACGTGTTCATCAGCGAGTGCTGTGAATGTTGCATTATTTTAAAAACAAGTTATGTGTTCACTTGTAAGGCATCTATTCATGGGCAGCACAGTAGGTTTATTAGATTTATTATAGATGCTGGATTGTCGTTTGATAGCTTGTCGCATCGGTACCCATGATCCACCAGGTTCGAATATTCTATAGATTTATTGTCGTAGCGTAGTATTCAGATGAACGTTAATTGCATGTCATCTGTGAGTATTATGGGTTAGTTTTTTTCAATTTCTCTGCAGTTTGAAGTGATGTCCGTTTTACGGCTGTTTTTCCGCAGAAGCCTAAGTCGGTTCTTTCCAGTATTAGCCTGCGCTTTGCCAAACCCGCGATGCTAATTACCTTACATCCTACGAGAGTCATACATTCTCGCGCCCTTTGATCGCATGCTTCCGTTTCATTTATCCCCATTTTAGATCCTTGTGCGTTTCTTGACCTACTAGTCCCTGTTGGTCTTGTTGCTTGAGGCTATAGGCTTCCTTGGTCTTTTAAAATGAATTTGTGAGAATATTAGTATACTGTAACTGGTTATTGATTTACTACTATCGAAATGAAAATGAATCGACTGCAAAATGGAATTGCATCAAAATCGACATCTTAGCAACGTTGGTGTTCTTTTGAAGACCTCATGTTCTAACCTTGTGTTTTGTTGGTTATCGACCAACATTTCTGTGCCAATAAATCGTTCGTTCCGTCTTTTGTGAGCCTACCAATACCACGTACTCGATCATCACAAAACCGAAACAATAATGCTGTTTTCAACTAGTAATTTGAATCAGTGCATCTCTTTGCAATTTTATCATGCCTAAATTGAGCCAACTAGGAAATCACAGAGCTTGTCGATGTGAGAAATTACTTTAAGGGTTTGAATGAAACACTGCTTCATTATGAACGCTTTATTTGAACTAAAGCGTTCAATAAAAAAGAAGACTGGTGTTAGTAGATACGAGTGCGATAGTTGATCCAGGCTGTCAGACGACAGTTTCCATTCCGCCGTTTGCAAGTGCACGAGATCTGCTGTAATTAATTCACTCAGACAACAAACAATCTCACCAAAAGTATAAATTTATGAAAAACATACCTCTGCGCGTCTTCAAGGCTTGAAGGTATATACTTCAAAGCGACAGAACAAACGGCTAGGGAAACCATCAAGACGTAGATGGTCAGTAGACGAGTGCTGATCATCTGAAAATTAACGGAGTTCCTAAATCACTTGGCTTTCATACTAGAAGAAACCACAGTCGTTGATTTATAACAACTTGGAAGTTTACAATAAAAAGCCGGTGTTTTGTTAAACTCTAGCAGATGGTAGACGTACATGTAGAGGTAGATGTTCTCGAACTGCAGACCTGGAGATTATGGCGAAGGATGCTGGAGAATGGAGTAGAATCTAACTTGCAACCCTTTAAATACCAACAACTTGATAACGTTCTATTATTCTCACCACTGCATCTGACGTGGGACAATATGCTTATCAAACCTTATCACACGCAGCTCGCATTTTTCGACGATCGACGAGTAAAGTGGTCGAGTTCATGTGAAAGGTGGATAAGAAATTTTTGAGCAGATAACAACATTACTTGTACTCTCCCACATGAGAAGAGTATACGGTCGGCAGATTGAAGACAATGTTCTACCGTGGAAACGTGCAGGTGTTCACGCAATAATAGGACCTATGTAGTAAATATAGCAACCAGCCTCAGCATCTTTCTTGTTTCATCGACGTCAGCACTANAGATATTGAAGTGACGGTTTCCTTCAATTCTTGCGATTGTTAAAATGGCAACTCCACTCACATTCTTCGGCATTACAACGTTTGAACTGAAAGCTTCAGCATCGCTAAAAATTTTTTCTCACACTCTATTTTCACGTGTTTTTTAAAAGTGATTTCATTTTCTATGTGATCACCAGCGTTCCAACACAAGGTCAGGTTCCATCGGGAAGTGAACAAATGCCGCCGTGAACTACATCGTCTTCAGGCCGCAATAATCAGGATGTCGCGATTTTTTCCTAATAACAAGCAGCCAATACTTTGAGCAGAGGGACAAAATCCTGTGTCAGTCTTTTTGGCCACGTCGGGTACCATTTCAAACCTCTAAAAAACTTCCTTCATGAAAGAGCATTGGCTGATCATAACACATTCACAAAGCCATCCGACGACGTCGTTGGATTCATTCACCGAAATAGTTTCTTACCTGAGAGCGTACTGTCCTGCCAAAACACCTTCGAAGTAGCCCTTGCGATATCTATGTGATCAATTAAACTGAACTTCTACGCAGACCTAATATACGGCGCTGAATAAAAAATAATCTAATATATTTCCATTGTGATATCTCATTTTCATTTCTGTTATTGCTGTGATATCAAACAAATTACTCCATTACCTCTCACACTCTTCATACACAGAAAGGGTGTTTGTACGAAGCATAATGAAGCATGTTCAAACGACCAACAATGTGTGCACATGAAGAGCTCAAAAGTGGTAAATTATTGGAATTTTCACAAAAACAACTAATTCCAATGGAGGCGAAACGGTACCAACTCGAGGCAGGTTCGCAAGGAAAACCACGCTACTAAAAGAAAAGTTCAGCGAGAACGACTTTCCGTTTATCCAGCTGTTTTTTTTCCGAACGACAAGGTGCGGCTATAAAATGTTGCTTAGAAATGGCGTGTTGGACTTATTCACCCAATCTTCCTTTTTTCCCTGTCGTGTGCAAGAGTAACTCAGTGGGTTATGCTCGCTCTAGTCACTCTTCGAGCATCATGTATTCCTTCTAGGCTTTTCGTGAAGAACTCTGTAGACAATAGGTAGCAAGCAATATGGGCGATAGTTGCCGATATCGTGCAGGTCACCCTCTTTGAACAATAACACGGTATTGCTGGTTTTCCACTGAGTAGAGACTTTGCCTTCAGACAGGTAACGTGTGATGAGCCGAGCCAGTGTGTTTACAAGGACTGGCGGAAGTTTCTTCAAGTCTTCTGGTCGTATCCTGTTCGGACCTGGTGCTGATCGATTTTTCACTGACGAAATGGCATATCGGATTTCGGAAGGGAGAACCGGTGATACAACATATCCATCCTAATTTATTTCATATGACGGAAGGGGGACGTGACCATCGAAGAGATCCGAGTAGTGTTCGTGAATGATTTTCTCTACTGCCTTTCTGGACGCTGTAACTGCTCGGTCCGGGCGCCGGAGAGCAATCATTTTGGCCTCGTAATTGGCGAAGCTTCGGTGGTCTTTGCGACTGCTTTTCACAGTCTCTGCAGCTTCGACCATTACTGCTGCTCTTCTCCCTCTAAGATCTTCTTTTATCGCCTCCGTGCATTGTTGTGCAAGTTCAGACGTGAGTTCGTGGTTGACTGCAGCTCATGCGATTCCACGTTGGCGTATTAGCTTGAGTGCTTCTGGAGACTGAAGTCTCTTGGTGACTTTCGAACTCTCAGCTTTCATAGCTCTGACGTGAAGATCTTGAATGAGCCGATCATATTCTTCGTCGATGCGCAACGTTCGTCTGAAAGCAGTTTATAGTTCCGAAAACCGAAATGCCATTTCGTCGGTGAAAAATCGAACAGCACCATGTCCGGACAGGATAAGATCAGAAAACCTAAAGAACCTTTCGCCAGTCTTCGTAAACACGCTGACTCGGCTCTTCACACGTTACCTGTTTGAATGCAAGATCAGTGAAAGACCAGCAGGACCGTGTTATTGTTCAAGAAGGGTGACCTGCACGATATGGGCAACTATCGTCTCTGCTTACTGTCTGCCGTCTACAAACTTTTTACTCCAGTCATTCTAAACAAGATTGACAGAAAACTAGACAAGGCCAGCCATATGGGCCAGCAAGGTTTCGAAGAGGATTTAGAGCGACGGACTACATCCACACGGTAAGACGGCTCACTAAAGTACCGCGAGGGTACAAAGGACTGCTCTGTCTCACTTTCATGGATTTAGAGTATTCCTTTGTTTTAATTGAGACAGAAGCAGTCATTGAAACCCTTGATAGTCAAGGAGTCCCTACTCAGTGCATAAAGATTTTTTGTGAGGTGTACAAAAAAAGGTTCCAATTGTTCAAAAATAGCAGGTAGAATTCAATGGAA
>UYYA01005408.1:0-23746 GCA_900624975.1 Angiostrongylus costaricensis | reverse complement strand
TACCAGCAAATGGTCCCGTCAGGATCACAGAGTGACTCGAAAACATCATTTTTAGATGTAAGTCAGCAATCATTCCTCAAGTTTCTGCGTTTAGATTTTACATCATTCTTTTCTTGCAATAGTGGCTCCTTCCACTTAATGGTTATGCATATTTCTGAATATTCCACAGAAACCCTCAAATTGTTGGAAACGCTGGACATACATTGGCATATTAGGGCTGTTCTGAGGGTTAAATTGCGTTTGACATTGACTGAAATCTTACGTTCTGGAATTGACAGGATTGTATGCCATGTTTTTCTCTGTATCCGTGTTTCTGAACTACTTAGCTTCATTGGTTAGTGATTAAGAGTATAATTGAGATGTTAGATGTTGTTGTTAGAGCAAAAGGTTCTGGTCTCATAAGTGATACTGGAAACTCTGAGAGGCAATGTGTTCCCACAGCTGGTAGTATTATTAATACGGCATTGTTAGTAACACATGTATCAAGTAGTATAAGTTATTAAATAAGAGAATAGTGAATAATTCAAAGACGTACTTCGTCCGTAGAGATTTCATTATAACTGCAGTTATGGACGTAAGATCTACTGTTTATATGATCGTATAAACGAATCTTGTTGAGCTGATTCGAAGTTTTCGTTGTCGCTTTTGTTGGTCGACGACTGACGTATTGGTGATTTCGCCTTCCTCAGAGCCTGGAAGTATTTTATGTAACAGCAGCTTTATTCGGTGGGATATCTATAGTATTAATGAAGATGAAACCACGTCATGGCAAATAGAAGACTTTCCTTAATCGCTGTCACTGTTGTCCCAAAATTCTACACGGGACCAGACCATCGTCTCTTTCGTGCAAAATTCTATTTCTCGCGGAAGGGACAAAAAGCCGCTAAATTCCAAAACGGAAGTTCTAGGACCACCGCAAACTGTGACTTATTCAATTTATTATTCGGCTGTTGGGAAGATACCGTTGTCAATAACATCGACGAATAATACGATCGGCTCATTCAACATCTTCATGTTAACGCTATGAAAGCTGAGGGTTCAAAAGTCACCCAGAGACGTTTGTCTCCAGAAACACTCGAGCTGATACGCCAGCGTGGAATCTCACGAGCTGCAGGCGACCGCGAACTAATGTCCGAGATTGCAAAACAATACAGACAGGCGATAAAAAAAGATCTTAGAAAGAGAAGAGCAGCAGTAATGGCCGAAGCTGCACAGGCTGCGAAAAGCATTCGCAAAGCCCACCGGAATTGGGCCAGGTACAGGACCAAGATGGTTGCACACCGACGCTCAGACGGAAGAGCTACAGCGTCCAGAAAGGCAATGGAGAAAATAATTCACGAATACTATTCGGATCTCTTCGATAGCCACGTCCACCTTCCGTCATATGATGTAAAGGAGGACGGTTATTTTGTACCACCGGTTCTCTCTTCCGAAATCCGACATGCCATTTCGTCGGTGAAAAATAGAACAGTACCAGGTCCGGATAGGATAAGACCAGAACGCCTGAAAAACTTTCTGCCAGCCCTCGTAAACACACTGAATCGGCTGTTTGCATGTTAGCTGCCTGAATGTGAGGTCTCTACTCAGTGGAAGACCAGCAAGACCGTGTTATTGTTCAAGGGTGACCTGCACGACATCGGCAACTATCGCCCAACTTGCTTACTGTCTGTCGTCTACAAATTTTTCACTCGAGTCATCCTAAACAGGATTGACAAAACACTAGACGAAGGACAGCCATGTGAGCAGGCAGGGTTTCGAAAAGGATTTAGTACGATCGACCACATCCACACGATAACAAGGCTCATTGAAGTATCGCGAGAGTACAAAAGACCGCTCTGTCTCACTTTCATCGATTTACAGAAGGCCTTTTATTCAGATTAGATGGAAGCAGTCTGGGAAGCCCTTGATAGTTAAGGAGGATAGTTCAAAGCCAAAGCTGAACCAAGAGGAACGTCTGAAGAACGTCACATTGGAACCCACGGATTAGAATGAAACGAACAGGGTGAGCGGCTAACTGAGTTTATCATGGCGTCTAAGGCAATCCATGGTATCCCCCACTTCCAGAAGCCCCACCCTCACCGCTGGACGTGGGAGTCTCCCAGTGAAGAATACCATAGCGTAATAGACCACGTCATGGCAAATAGAAGACTTTCCTTAATCGCTGTCACTGTTGTCCCAAAATTCTACACGGGACCAGACCATCGTCTCTTTCGTGCAAAATTCTATTTCTCGCGGAAGGGACAAAAAGCCGCTAAATTCCAAAACGGAAGTTCTAGGACCACCGCAAACTGTGACTTATTCAATTTATTATTCGGCTGTTGGGAAGATACCGTTGTCAATAACATCGACGAATAATACGATCGGCTCATTCAACATCTTCATGTTAACGCTATGAAAGCTGAGGGTTCAAAAGTCACCCAGAGACGTTTGTCTCCAGAAACACTCGAGCTGATACGCCAGCGTGGAATCTCACGAGCTGCAGGCGACCGCGAACTAATGTCCGAGATTGCAAAACAATACAGACAGGCGATAAAAAAAGATCTTAGAAAGAGAAGNGGCAACTATCGCCCAACTTGCTTACTGTCTGTCGTCTACAAATTTTTCACTCGAGTCATCCTAAACAGGATTGACAAAACACTAGACGAAGGACAGCCATGTGAGCAGGCAGGGTTTCGAAAAGGATTTAGTACGATCGACCACATCCACACGATAACAAGGCTCATTGAAGTATCGCGAGAGTACAAAAGACCGCTCTGTCTCACTTTCATCGATTTACAGAAGGCCTTTTATTCAGATTAGATGGAAGCAGTCTGGGAAGCCCTTGATAGTTAAGGAATCCCTACTCAGTACAAAAAGGTTCTTCGTGAGCTGTACAAAAAATTCACAACCAAGATATCACCATTCTACAACGATATTGGCATTGACGTCAAAAGAGGAGTTACTGAAGGCGATACCATCTCGCCAAAGTTATTTATCGTCACCCTCCAGAATCTCATGCTAGCAATGGAATGCCATAATATGATGGTGAAAATCGATGGTCGGCAGTTACGTCATCTTCACTTTGCTGATAACATCGTCCTTATAACATCAAACATTGACCAAGCGGAACGTATGCTTGACGACTTTGATAAAGCCTGTGGGAAGATTGGTCTTCGACTAAATCTTACAAAAACTATGTTCATGAAGAACGGATTGGTTTCGCATGCCTCATTCACTCTCAACGGAACGTATATCTCTGAATGCTCCAGTTATATCTATCTAGGTCGGGAAATCAATCCAGTGAACGACCTAGCTCCAGAGCTGAGCAGAAGAAAACGAGCGACTTGGGGAGCTTTCAAGAGCAACGAAGATGCAATGAAGAAAACCAAGAACACCCGACTCCGTGCCCACGTTTTCCACTCAACGGTGCTTCCTACCCTAACGTATGCGTCAGAAACCTGGTCGCTGCGGTCACTAAGCGTTATCGAACGCGCAGTCGAAAGGACGATGCTAGGAGTATCCCGTTCCACACTAGTAAGGGATGGGATCCGAAGCTCTGATCTGCGTCAGCGATCAAAAATCGAAGATGCCGTTCTGTACGCCAAATAGTCGAAGATAAGGTGGACTGGACACTTAACGCATATGAATAGCAATCGATGCACAAGAGCCGTTAGAAAGTGGATTTCTCAGGAGGTCAAACGTACTGCAGGAAGACCACTGACCCGATGGTCAGAGTTTTTCACAAAGAGCCTTTAAGAAAGATATGATGCTCGACGAGTCCCTAGAGCGAGCAGAACCCAATGGGCTACTCTTGCATGCGACAGGGAAAAATGGAAGATTTACTGGCGCTCGCTCGGGTCATTCGGCGATCAACGGGACTACGGTGATACAGGTGATTCTCGATCCCACATCGCTTTTATTGAGACGATGATTTACTGCATGTTTTAATTTGTCGGGTTCACTAAATATATGCTCTTTTCTTCATATAAAAGCATGACCGTTGTTTATTAATCTAACGCCAGTGAAGGACTCGCGTGGCCCAAGGCTATGGTTTTACGTAATCAGCTGGCTACAAAGTGAGCAATGCTACTTCCGTGTGCATAATAACATTTTATACAAAGTCAATAAAAATAAGGCGAGGAGATCGGCACCTTAGTGCCATATTGATCGTAATAGGTATTTGGAACTTGTAGTATACGACATTCTTTAGGCATTTACCTCATTGTGTCTACATGAATACTTAAAATACTTAAATAACTCATTTTTGCAAAGAATCGTGCCGGTGCCAGAATGTTTCCCACTTAACTGTTCTGCCATTTTTGCTAGTTTGGCACCATCTCTATGCATACCTTCAATTTGGGTAGTACATGTGATTCCAATCAAGACGCATATGCCTCTTTCAGCTTCATCTCCAGCAACGTTACCCCTACCAGCAAATGGTCCCGTCAGGATCACAGAGTGACTCGAAAACATCATTTTTAGATGTAAGTCAGCAATCATTCCTCAAGTTTCTGCGTTTAGATTTTACATCATTCTTTTCTTGCAATAGTGGCTCCTTCCACTTAATGGTTAGGCATATTTCTGAATATTCCACAGAAACCCTCAAATTGTTGGAAACGCTGGACATACATTGGCATATTAGGGCTGTTCTGAGGGTTAAATTGCGTTTGACATTGACTGAAATCTTACGTTCTGGAATTGACAGGATTGTATGCCATGTTTTCCTCTGTATCCGTGTTTCAGAACTACTTAGCTGCATTGGTTAGTGATTAAGAGTATAATTGAGATGTTAGATGTTGTTGTTAGAGCAAAAGGTTCTGGTCTCATAAGTGATACTGGAAACTCTGAGAGGCAATGTGTTCCCACAGCTGGTTGTATTATTAATACGGCATTGTTAGTAACACATGTATTAAATTATGCATGTAATAAAGCAAGTGGAATAATGAATAAGTCGTAAATGTGTTCTGTCCATAGAGATTCCTTTAAAAGCGCAATTATGGATGCAAGAACTACAAATTAAGGACTATGAGGCCTACGAGCGGTACTATTCAACTGATCGACTTCCTTTCCACGTACCATTCAACTTTCGGCGGTTCAAATTACTGGCTATTGCAGTCCTTGTTTTTGTGCTCGTATCTTACGTTAGATTCCGTTATTCCGGTTTGTTCCACTTACACCACAAAAATTCTTCTTTTTTGTTACTTACTTTTTATAAAGAAAATTATTGTAATATGCCAAGCTCTTTTATATCCTTCTCTTTCTAAGGTGTAGCCGACTTCGACCTTTCGCTAGGAGCTCATATATGTGAGTTTCGTTACATGGGTCTTGATGTTTTTTCCTATTTACATTCCCTTGTGAGTCTCGTGCCAAGAAGAAAAGCTGCAATGTACTGCACTTTCATGGTGTTGTATGCCATGGGCTGGTTTACGGAATAAAGAACAGAAATGCGCCTCATAGCTGTTTTCCCATTTTCCTGTCTTCAATCCTCTTTAGCTACCAAGACACTTGGTGGTGTTTTACGATGCGATCCAGAAGTGATGAAGCCGTCTGCCAAAACACCTGATGACGTCAATCAAGTTCGACCAGCTGATATAAATGTCATTGCTGCAATGGGTGACTCAATCACGGCAAGTTTTATGTTTTTTCTCCTGGTTGCCAGCGTCTAGGTCTAGGAATTTTGTTCGTAATCTTTCTTGAGTTTGTAGAATTTGTTTGAAGGTGGCTGAGCTGTCGAGAAATTACGATGATGATCTATATAATGTCTATCCCGGAAATTCGTATGTTATTGGAGGTGATGAAACACTCGAAAAGCACATATCTGTGGCCAGTAAGTACCTTCTGTATTGTTATTATTACATTAAGGGATTGTTACATAGCTAGTGCTACAACATAATTTGTTGTTATTCATGTAGCATGGTGATATTGCAGCGCTTGGTTATGACAATCGTCCCAACCCATTCGGGTCAGTAAGCACTAAATAGTAAAGGAAATCGAGCAAGGACAGAAAGACTACTGAACCAAAAAGAGACGAAGTTACTAAGTTTCAATATCTTTACGCTCTGAAAAGGTCTTTTCCTACTCGCGTTTATCGTTATTATCTGATCTACATCAACAAGTAGTTATAAACCGTGGTCTATTCAGTAATAGTAAGGCTAATTCGTCTCGATATTTTGAGGTCACGTGGTAATGTATAGTTTTGCAATTCTTCTAATAGCAGTGTATAGTAGGCTCTTCACAGTACATCGAACAGAGAAGAAGCTGATAACTACTGGACAAATCCAGGGTTGCGAAGGATGCTGTCTCAGCTGGGAAACACGTACAGATTATATTTTGGAGGCTTTTTTTTCTATGAATCCACAACACCAACAATTTCTCCTCACTCATCGATCGATACATTTACGTTGGCTTTGAAGATGACATGAGGTTTCATGCAGTTGTCTTACATGTGAAAGAAGAAAAAATGAAATCTGCCTAATAAGGATGAAGCACTTATTACACATCGGGAAAAACCCAGCACTAAATTTCACTTGCGTAGGCGTTGTTGTGCATCCCATTACTGGATCCCTACGGAAACCTATCACCTGGCATGAGTATCCTCAGTGTCCCACTTTTATGATAAAAGAATATATGTTTCATCAATTATAATATTGCCAATTGAAATGTGCAGCTGATGAGGGCGAATTGGAAACGTTCTGTAAATAATGAAAAAGTATGCTTTTTTTGTAGATACTTAGGTAAATCATCTTCACATATCTTATGGCTCCCAATAGTCACTTTCACGCGTGCTTTGAGTAAGCATACGAGCCCATATTTTTGATACTCCCTCTTGAAGATGTTTTCATTCCGTTAAAACCGGCACTAAAGCTCTACTTGAATTACCTGTTTCTGAGTGAGCGGGCATCGAGTGTTTTACTAATGTTACAAACGCCGCTCATTCCTTCCTACTGAGTTTTTCACTCTGGTTATCCATATTCACTGAACCTCCAAGGTATGCATCGGGCCTAGTCTGATTTGATCTATCTAGCTTATAATTTTCTTTGCTTGCTTGCCTTCTATAGAAACAGTCTCCGCTTCTGTAGTGCCGTAAGAAAAAGTGAGGTTGTCGTCGGCAAAACGATGGATGAAGGGATTTTGTCCATGAACATCTTTCTATTTCTTACCCATTCGAGTGCCTGCATATAGTGTCGTAGCACAGTTTCGTGTCGTTTTTTTTCACCAATTGGACTATTTTTTGATGAAAAGACAATGCTGCCACTGTACACTAACTACTGCAGCCAGTGTTTTTATGTTAGACGCTGGTATACACTAGTCGACTAGGCGGACTCAAAGAATCTGGTCTCCACACTGTCGAATGCTTTCTTGTTGGTCAGCGATGATCATGATTTGGAATAGATAGCATTTGTAGTGGACCTCTGTGACTCCAAAGAGTGTTTGGAAGTCGTTGATGAATCTAGATCGCTTGTGAGAATGAGTTTGCTCTATTGGTTGGGTTTCATTCAGGTTCCATGTGATGCGCGTTAGGATGGTTCTTATGAGAAGGTTTTAGTAATGCACTCAATTCGATTTCGATAGAAAAATGTTCGGCGTGTTTATCTTATTTGATAGATCGAATTATGTGTGATTCTCTGATTTTCAATGATAGGAGAAAAGTATATGACGAAGGAATTGCGTAGGAGAAGGAGAGCAGCTTGTGCCACGTATTAGCTTTTGCAGAGAAACCGGCAACTAACGGTTGGACCCAATTAACTACACTTGTTTTACACGACATCGTGTCCCACGTAGTATTTGAGTTTGAGAAATCGATCAGCACTAAGTTTAAGTCACCTCCTATAGACCGCTTGAGAAGTGTCTTGTAAACATCATCAAGGAGGAATATTCAGTACAAAAATCTGAAAAACATTTAGTCTTCAAGATCCAGCGAAGTGTACATAGGAATCAGGGATGGATCGGTCAGTGACGATATATGGAGGAAAATGATAAAAGTCTCCGTTAGGCCAACCACTCTCAAGATGGATTGGCTCTTTTTCCCACATTGGATCAAAAATTTTGCGCTATCTTATTCGGTTATTAGGTCAACAAGAGGTCAATAAAAAAGTGTATTCGGCTAGTTTTTTATTAAATGCGTGTTGACTTAATTGTCGAAGGATATATTGATTACTTTTGTTGAGGTTTATCGAAGGTCAGTTTTAAGATATTTTATGATTCTTGTGATTTGTCCAAGCTGTGTAAATCGTACCATTTTGAAGCGCAGGTTGCATGAGCAGATATCTAATTTTGCTATAGGCATACAGTTTCAACAGGATCATATTATAACCACACCTTAGCGTTGATTACCGCACCTGATTTTTTCAGTAGCGAGCAGAATATTTGCTCCTTTTCAAAGATTTCTGTCTCCATCGACAGGCATGTATTTTGCAGCGGCGAAATGATCTTCTCATAAGCTTTATTTCAAACAAGCATGTGTAAAGATCACTGTCGTGAAGGTAACTTTGTCAGTAGTTTGAAATCGTGTATGGACCACATTGTGCTACCAGTTGGATCAGCCTGTATAAAGATCACTGCTGTGAAGGTGGAGCATCTATAGATCTAAGTACTTTGACGGTAGTTGACTATTAGATAGCTCATGCCACTTTTACCCGACCAAACATTTTGCACCCTCTATTTCAATTATTAGGATAACAAAATCTGCGTCATTCATACTACTTTGGAGCATAAACTGAGTTATTGAATGCCCGACTTCGCTAGAGGCAAGTAGTTACATCAAGATCATATCTCGACCACTTTGACAACGATTACTGCACACGATTTTTTCACCCGCAAGCAGAATTTTTTACTCCCATTCAAAGACCTCCTTGTCTTCTTCGCCAAGAACGTATTTTAATGGTGGTCAATTGATCTTCTCATAGGTTCCACACAGCATGGATTCACTTGTGGCTTGGATCTCATACATGGAAATTTCAAAATTTCCAGCACATATTGTGCTGTCCGGTAGAGAAATAAAAATAATTCTTTTCTAGATATACTACGAGTTTTCAATCCAAGTATTGTGGGAATGTCACATGGAACTGGTTATGACAATACCGTTTTCAACGTTGCAGTAAGTGGAAGGACAAGCATGGACATCCCTAGGCAAGCAGAAGAACTTATTCATCGGATGAAAGCTAGAGGAGTTAGTGCTTTACTAAATGGTTAGAAGAATGAAGTGTCTTATAAGTTGGACTGTGGTCGCAACTTCTTGAATTGAATTGATTGCACTTTCAGGTTCGTTTAAAGGACGACTGGAAACTAATTTCGATATTCATTGGAACAAATGACTTGGGGGAATTAAGATGTTATTCGAAAGAGGTGCGGTTCTCAAATTTTCTTTTAAATGGTCAAGTCAGTTATGAAGGACTAATGAATGAATGAGTTTTATGAAGTGTATCTGAGATCATAATGGTGAAAAAATGGATTTTGCCGCCGTTTTAGCATTGCAAACAGGGCTCTCATCTTTGACTTTGATATTCTAAGAGGAAAAACAGTTTGATAAGCCTTCCATGACAAGTGATATATAAGTCGTGGTGACTATTACTCTAAGGATGTCCCTCATGTGAGCGATCCCAATAGTCGGTTAGCCGCGAGGCTACGTGGCACGTCCCTAGGTGGTGGAGGTCCGTTAACCGCAGACCAAAAGCGACATTTGCTTCCCTTAGAGGCAGGTGGATCCAGGAGATAGACTCCATCTTTCTGCTGGTGCGAGGCGGTTAGGAGTTGCCTCCAACAAATAAGTTCCATGTGCACTCTGGGAGAGCCTGACAAACTACCTGTGAGTATACCCAGCCCCCACGTTCAGACCCCAGCAAGCTATACGTGGGTATCAAAAAGCTAAAACCAATAAAAGAAACGGGCCTCATACCTCTGACCGCGAAAGAGCACCCAATTCAGCAGCGTTGGCTAGAATGAGTACGGAGAGGTTGCTAAAATCTCAGGGCCAATGGAAGCTGCATGCATTGCAAAGAACTAAGGAGACGATCTGCACCTAGAACGCAGGTACACTTGCATCCGAGCTTTCGATAGAGGGCTTGCTCATGCAAGCAAGAAGGATAAGGTACGACGTCATCGAGTTGGCCGAGACGAGACAACGCCATGCATTCAACGCCGTCTATGACACCAGAGAAGAACTGCTCTTCGGAACAGACAGTAGAGGAGTCGGTAGCGTCCGCGTTCTCGTCAACACTAGTTTGCACATGAACATTGATTCACTCAGACAACTAACAACCCGAATGGACCTTTACGATTAAAAAAACGTTAATGAATTCCGGCTTTGACAATCTTCATCGTCTACACGCCGACATCAAGCTATGACGAAGAAGAAGTCAAAGCGTTCTATATGAACCTGGAGAAGTTCTGCAGAGATGACCACACAGTCTTCAAGGTCTTCATTGGAGATTTCAACGCCAAGGCTAGACTAAGAAGAACGTCTGAAGAACGTCACATTGGGACCCACGGGTTAGAATAAAATGAACAGGGTGAGCGGCTGTCCGACTTTATCATGGCGACCAAGACAATCCATGGTAACTCCCACTTCCAGAAGCTCCACCCTCAGCCCTGAACGTGGGAGACTTTCAGTGGAGAGATCCATAACGAAATAGAGCATATCATGGTAAATAGTAGGCTTTGCCTAACCGATGTCACTGTTGTCCCCAAATTCTACACGGGTCAGGACACCGCCTCCTTCGTGCAAGATTCTATTTCTCGCAGATAGGAGGAAAAGCCGCTAAATTCGAGAAACGAGGTCCCGGAAACACCACGAACTGGGATTTATACAATTCACTGGTCGGTTGTTGAAAGGATTCCGTTGTTGATAACATCGACGAAAAATACGATCGGCTCATTCAACATCTTCACGTTAGCGCTACGAAAGCTGACAGTTCGAAAGTCACCAAGAGACGTCTCACTCCAGAAACACTCGAGCAGATACGCCAGTGTGGAATCGCACAGGCTTCAGGCAACCGCGAACTAACGTTCGAACTTCCAAAACAATGCAGACAGGCGATGAAAGAAGATCTGAAAGAGAGAAGAGCAGCAGTAATGGTTGAAGCTGCAGAGGATGGAAAAAGCATTCGCAAAGCCCACCGAAGCTTCGCCAATTACAAGACTAAAACGATTCCTCTCCGGCATCCAGGCGGATGGGTTACAGCGTCCAGGAAGGTAATGGAGAAAATCATTCATGAATACTACTCGGATCTCTTCGATAGCCACGTCCACCTTCCGTCATATGATGTAAAGGAGGACGGTTATTTTGTACCACTGGTTCTCCCTTCCGAAATCCGACATGCCATTTCGTCGGTGAAAAATCGAACAGTACCAGGTCCGGATAGGATAAGACCAGAACACCTGAAAAACTTTCTGCCAGCCCTCGTAAACACACTGAATCGGCTCTTTGCATGTTAGCTGCCTGAATGTGAGGTCTCTACTCAGTGAAAGACCAGCAAGACCATGTTATTGTTCAAGGGTGACCTGCACGATATCGGCAACTATCGCCCAACCTGCTTACTGTCTGTCGTCTACAAATTTTTCACTCGAGTCGTCCTAAACAGGATTGACAAAACACTAGACGAAGGACAGCCATGTGAGCTGGCAGGGTTTCGAAAAGGATTTAGTACGATCGACCACATCCACACGATAACAAAGCTCATTGAAGTATCGCGAGAGTACAAAAGACCGCACTGTCTCACTTTCATCGATTTACAGAATGCGTTTGACTCAGTTGAGATAGAAGCAGTCATGGAAGCCCTTGATAGTCATGGAGTCCCTACTATGTAGATAAAGATTCTTCGCGAGCCTTACAAAAATTTTACAACCAAGATAACACCATTCAACAACGATATTAACATTGACGTCGAAAGAGGAGTTAGGCCAGGCGATACCACCTCGCCAAAATTAGTTGCCGCCACCTTCCAGAACGTCATGTGAACATTGGAATTATATCATATGAGAGTGAAAATCAACGGACGGCAGTTAAACATCTTCGCTTTGCTGATAACATCGTCTTTATAACACAAAATGTCAACCAAGCGAAACGTATGCCTGCCGACTTTAATAAAGCCTTGGGAAGGTTGGTATTCGACTAAATCTCGCATAAACGATGTTCACGAGGAACGGATTGGTTTCGTTTGCCCCACTCATGCTCAATGGAACGAATAACTTCGAATGCGCCAGTTACGTGTATCTAGGTCGTGAAATCAACATGTTAAACGACTTAGCTCCAGAACTGAGCAGAAGGAAACGAGCAGCTTGGGGAGCTTTCAATAGCATCGAAGGTGTGGTAGAGAGAACAAAGAACACCCGACTCCGTGCCTACCTTTTCGACTCAGCGGTACTTCCTACGTTAACGTATGCGTCAGGAACTTGGTCACTGCGAAAATAGGATGAAAATTCACACAGCGTTATTAAATGTGCAGTCGAAAGGACGATGCTAGGAGCATCATCCCGCGTTATACAATTAAGGGATGGGTTCCGAAGCACTGATCTGTGTCAGCGACCAAATATCAAAGATGCCGTTCTATAGCCAAACAGTCGAAGATAAGGTGGGCAGGACACCTAGTGCGTATGAATGATAGCCGATGGACAAGAACCGTTAGTGACTGAATTCCTCGGGATGCCAAACGTACTGCAAGAAGACCACCGACCCGATAGACAGAGTTCTTCACAAAGAGCCTTGAAGAAAGATATGATGCTGGACGAGTCCCTAGAGCGAGCAGAACCCATAGGACTACTCTTGCACGCTACAGGGAAAAATAGAAGATTTACTAGCGGCAGCTGGAGTGGCTCAACGGGAAAGTGAAGCTGGAAAACAGTTTAATAAACCATTTGTGATAAGTCATATAATAATTGTAATTGTTATTTTTCTGCCGTTGTTCAATTCATTACTAAACAAATAGCATATAAATAAGTTGCTTACTTCATTAGCTAACTAGGAGAAGTGATAAATAAACTGTGTTCTTCGTTAACAGAAGCCAACCAGCCGAGAGATCTACAAAACTAAACTTGAAGAAGGAATTAGTTTACTACGAAGCAACCTGAATCGTACCATTGTTTCCATTGTGTCGATGTGGAACCCAGAGTTAACTATCGATGCCAAGTCGCTCATTGACGAGGGGTGGGCAGTGTTTTTGCTTTCATTTTGTTTTATCTCATAGATCTATTTTGTTTTTAGGTATGACATGACACAGTGCAGTAGGTTAAAGTTCGCACACTTAGTTTCACATTCATCCCCTGCCATAAAAAGTGGTTCACACATTGAATAAAGCTCGCAAATTAGTGGAAAAGAGGCTCGTGTGGCGCAGTGGTTGGAGGTGCCACTGCGACACACACGTGGAATCGATCTCGGATTCCATGGCCCACCAAGCCTTCCATCCCTCCGGAGTCGGCAAATTGGTACCAGACTTCTCTAGGAGTACTGGATTGATACATCGGCAAGCCACCGCGAGTCGTTGTAGAGGTCAGATATGCATTCAACCATCTCCAACGATGCTCAATGAAGTCGAATGCATGGCGCATCCCTCAGGGATTGATCAACGCCGAGAGCTTTATCCTTTATCCTTTAAAATTAGTAAAAAACTTCACAAAGCAAAAGCGCTTTGTCTATTACATTATCCTCTTTTCTCACTAGACAGGTCAGATGTTTAGGTTAGTTTGTGATTAAAATACCAACACTAGAATGCGTTTTAATGCTGAATGCTGTGTTCAAACCTTTAACGTTTTTGTTTATTTATGATTTAATATCGTGTTAAGGATGTCGTAGTAAAAATGCATAACTTTATGGTTAACGGATTTCTCTCAAGTGTATATGTGTAGAAATTAGATACCATTAGAAATAGTGTAGACCCCTTAAAAATAAGTATATCGTTGTGCAATTATTGATTTTTCAAAGTTGTTTTAAGTTAGCCCTTAAATGTTTCATCATTCTGAGATTTTCGTTGCTAACCGTATTCACTTTCTGGACTCCTTTAATTTGACAAAAAATTTTTCTTCTTTCCTTTCAAACTACGTGAAGTAACATCCATTATTCTCCAGTCATTTCTGCTACTTTTTTAAAATACTTCATGACATTAAATACTTCACATGTCTTTACTTAAATGCTTGTGATATGGAAATAATGACAGCTTCCTATTTCAAATTTGTATGTTCCATCTCATTGAGTACTTTACTATTTAAACTAGAAATCTTTGGATTATGCAGATTTTCGTTAGTGAGGAAGATGTTTCGCTGCTGAAACAGTGAAATTTTGATTTTGTGGAGCCCACGGGATACTTTTTTCCGTTTTTATTTCATCATGTCTCCCAACGATTTACCGTCTCCACGTGGCTGGCGGGTTTTCCTGGGTGTCGGTCTCTGATGTACAGCGGGGAATGCATACCCAGCAGAGCATTCCAAGCTGAAAGGTCCGCGGTTCCCATCAGGAAGCCAGTTAAGAGCAAACCAATACGAGGATCCACCAACATCGTGGTACCAAACTGGCAAATCTCCCTCTGATCCACATGGGCGGCGACTGCCTGTGGTGATGACGACGTGGAGCAGACTTTAGTCAGGCTTACCTCGGGACTCCTGGAAAACACAACGGCTAAACCAACAAAACCCCGAAAAATGGAGAATATGCTGGGGCCTGCACAACCAGTGTGGATATTTCGTTATGACTCATATATTTATAACACGGATGCGGTTGAACAGCTGGATTATTTGTCGGCCTGGACATTGTGGTGTTCTACAATCTATAGCTGTTTGTTGTGGCTGCCAGGCTAACATTGGAATCTTTAAAAGCTTCAATTTTTGACTTTTGTTTCAACTTCTGGTAGTGTTACTTCTGCACGGATGCGGATGCAATCGGAAGGATGCTTTATGTGCTGTCCGTCCGATAAAGCATTTATTTCGTTGGTCTTAGCGTTGTCAGATCATCATAAACTCTTTTGATCATGTAGTTATCGTTTGTGCTCGAAAAGCCATCTTAGCCGTGAATATGCTATTTTCTTTTAAACAGCATTAAAAAAGGTGGAAGAAAAAAGTTCTTAAGTTCTAGGTCTTAGTTTACTTTCTAGTTTTTTCTTTAGTCTAGTTTCTTAAGTTCTCTAAGTTCTACGGTTCTTATTGTCTGTATACTTAAGGAAACGCAGGCAATGCGGCCATGATTTTATCACAAGGCGGGATGATTTGTGTGCGGAATACAGAAAGGTTTATTTTCTCATTATTTTCCCAGTTTTTATCTTCTTATCATCAGTTGTATTGCGTTAAGTGTTGACAAATCCCTTAGCGATGACGCAATGCATTCGACCCTATTAACAATTCTGCAGGAGATTGGAAGCTTATGTTGCCCCGACAATCACCTGCGGTGCCGTAACGATTTATAACGTTAGTGTGCTTTATAGTGGGGTTAAAGCCAAGGAAAATTTGTGGTCTGGTGGTCAGTGTTAACCGTCGTTGCTAAATGATGCTTAATGAAATCGAATGAAGGGCGCAAACCTAAGTGATTGACCAACAGCGAATGCATTATGAAGTAAAACAGCAATAACAATGATGCTGATAAATTTTCAAAATCTGGACCTTGGGCCAGATCGAACTTCGACTACCCTTTCCGTAGGCCACGTGTTTTCCACGTCAATATTGAGGTCTTCGTTTCACCTTTCTCACAGCCAGTCATTTCAACCGAATCGTGCGACACCATTCATCTGTTTCATTCTCTGCTGATTGGTGATGGCAGCGTTGGGTTAAAAAGACTGGCTGAGAGAAAGGTAGAACGAGGACCTCAGTGGTGCCGTGCATAACACGTGTGTAAACGGAAAGGGTAATCGCGGTTCAATCTACCTTGGAGAACAAGTTTCGCAAATATCTCGGCTCCATTATGGTTGTGTTTCATATAATGTCCTGCTGTGAAAAAATAATAGGCAGTGGTTAAAAATTACACATTGTAAAGTAGGAAAATTTGTTTTCTAGGTTGCATACGAAATTCAGAACGAAAGGAGGTTTGATCATAAAGATTTCACCGTGGTCGTTCAGGGATTTATGGATGACATAAGGGATGCATTCCGTAATGTAAGACGATTGTTTTATTATGAACACCATCAGATGTTGAGGAGAAAGTGTATAATTTAACTCCTGCTTTTGTATTAGGGCTGCATGCGTTGCTGAAACTTTGACAGGACGCAGCCGTCGAATCAGCAAATGCTCTCTTCCGAGTTTCAACTACGCCGCAGTGTTTTTGGATTATCAAGAGTTGTAAAAAGAAAAAGAAAACATTGAAGAGAAACGAGTGAATTCCCCTTGCTTAAACTAAGAAGTGTCGAGCAAAAAGACCTTTACGATGCAACGAAGGCCAAATGTGAATGAATGGCTTGACTACAAGCAATTTATTCTCTCCCTTCTTGAACTACTTATCCTATGCCAGTATTACGGGCAATGCATTGTTTGATTTTTCTCCGTTCCGATTTCCTACTATAAATATACAAAATTACAGAAACGTGGCGAATATGACAAGTCGTTCTATGCAAGTGATATATTCCATTTGAGTAAGTACGGAAATGCCGTGCTAGCAAAGTTTCTTTGGAACAATCTGATCGAACCAGTTGACCGAAAGACGACAAAAGCCAATCTGGGAAACGATGACTTTCCTATTATGTGTCCTCCAAAGGTGTGTTGACCTATTTCCCTCTATCATCTGTTAGCTAATTAATCATTGACGTAATCGACTATACATGCTAAAGTATGCTCACAACTAGCTCGTTGAACTGTCCTGTTGCATACATGGGGCTTGTTTTCCTAAAGGTGACTTCAAGAAGCCTTTTCTGTCTCCCTCTGGTCCTTCCTTGCAAGTTTTCAGCCTTGTCGAAGTGCAGGAAGATACAGTCGTCATGTACTAATCCATATTTCACGTATTGATGAAAGTGATTGAAGAATGTGGAACAAGAAAACATATCACATAAATCACGATATTCATTGATGTCAACGCAAGAGTCCTATTTCTCAGTTCAGTATATAGGAGGTACAAGTGAACTAGGGATAAAAACAACAAAGGATAAATAATAGGATGATAGCAATAAAGGATAAATAAGGAGAGCTTCGCAGCGGTCGGAGGCGTCCTGCAAAACACATTCCCTGCGCTCGTGGCCCAGCAAGCCTTTCATCCCTCCAGGGTCGGCTCATTGTAGATGTCACTAGAGCTATGATGAGGCAAATTCGTACCGCGACAGACCAGCTCAAAATTCTTCGCATGAATAAGATCCGTGTTTCTCCGAATCTTCTGGATATCTTCTAGATACTATGAAAATCCTATTGATTTTTCGTAGTAAACTTGTATTAAGAGGCATGACCAAAGTTGGGTAGTGATTTTGTTTGCTTATAAAAAATCTATTACACATATTTTCTTTATTCTGTTTACATGATTCGTCATTACATCTACCCTAAGAACCTCAGTGCTTCCTGCTTTCAATTCTCTTTCCTCTCATTCATCGTCCGCGGTGGTATTCAAATATTTCCTGCGTCGTTATAGCTGCTTCTTAAAGATTTTGCTTACTTTATGAATGTCGCAAAATGTTGGTTGAATCAACTTTTCCTACAATCTGGAGGATGGTCTGGTATAGGATTTCCCACGTTGATTGGTGATATACCTGGATTGTCCGTTTTCCCTCGGAGTCTGGTTCCCAGGAGAATTTGCATTTGTATTTTTCTCGCGCATTCGTCTTCGATGGTGACGGGCTGATTTCGAACATGATGACCTCCGTGAAACCCATTCCGTGATCTTGAGTTCGTTCCCATCTGCGGGTGCACATGATTGACGTTAGCCACGAACATTCCACGTGCGCTTCGCGATCCATTTAGATTTTCGTGGACCGTGAAGATGGGTAAGGTTTCAAACTTCTCAACTGGGATTCCGGATAAATGTGGTGAGTGCTGGTCAAATTTAAAGAGATGTCGTTGGTGGACAGAGCTTTTGATGCATTAGATGAAGTATCAGCCCACGTCTCTGGTACGCAACAGAGAGAGCTGGGAGGATCGCTGAGTTGAAAAAGTGAGAATGAAGTTCTGGATCCTTTAGTTGCCTGGTGCTTCAGTTGAGAAACCTGAATGCGGCTCATGGTGCTTTCTTTCTTCTCTGTAATTCCTTCTTCATGTTGCTGCGTTTCCATCAGATGGCCTAGCTAAGAGTAAATCAATAGTAGGATCCACCTCCAACCTGGTATCAAAGTCGCATGGTGGCAAATCTCCCTCTGATCCATAAGGCTGCGACCGCCTGTGATGGTGAAAACCTGGGGCCAGGCTGATCTCGGGATTCGAGAGATCCACAATGGCTTCACCTGTACCACCTGTAGTCCCGTTGATCGTCGAGTGACTCGAGCGGGCGCCAATAAATCTTCCATTTCTCCCTGCCGCATGCAAGAGCAGCCCAGTGGGTTCTGTTCGCTCTAGGGACTAATCGAGTCTTTCTTCAAGGCCCTTTGTAAAGAACTCTGTCTATCGGGTCGATGGTCTTCTTGCAGTACGTTTGACATTCCGAGGAATGCAGTCACTAACGGCTCTTGTCCATCGGTTGTCATTCATACGCATTACGTGTCCGACCCACCTTATCCTCGACTGTTTGGCGTACAGAACGACATCTTTGATTTTTGATCGTTGAAGAAGATCGGAGCTTTGGATCCCATTCCTTAATTGTGTAACGCGGGAAGATGCTCCTAGCATCGTCCTTTAGACTGCACATTTAATAACGCTGTGTGATTTTTCATCCTGCTTACGCAGCGACCAGGTTTCTGACGCATACGTTAAGGCAGGAAGTACCGTTGAGTCGAAAAGGTTGGCACGGAGCCGGGTATTCCTCGTTCTCTTTATTACATCCTCGTTGCTCTTGAAAGCTCCCCAAGCTGCTCGTTTCCTTCTGCTCAGCTCTAGAGCTAGGTCGTCCATCGTATTGATTTCCCGACTTAAATAGATGTAACTGGAGCAGTCGGAGATATTCGTTCCGTTGAGCGTGAATGGGGCATGCGAAACCAATAGGTTCTTCATAAACATCGTTTTTGTGAGATTTAGTCGAAGACCAATCTTCCCAAAGGCTTTATCAAAGTCGTCAAGCATACGTTCCGCCTGACTAATGTTTGGTGTTATAAGGACGATGTCATCAGCTAACCGAAGATGGTGTAACTGCCGACCGTCGATTTTCGCTCGCATATTATCGCATTACAATGTTCGTATGACGTTCTGCGGGATGGCGGTGAAAATTTTTTCGAGATAGTATCGCTTGCCTAACTCCTCTTTGACCCCAATGTTAATATCGTTGTAGAATGGTGATATCTTGGTTGTGAAATTTTTGTACAGCTCACGAAGAATCATTATGTACTGAGTAGGGACTCCTTAACTATCAAGGGCTTCCCAGACTGCTTCCATCTAATCTGAATAAAAAGCCTTCTGTAAATCGATGAAAGTGAGACAGAGCGGTCTTTTGTACTCTTGCGATACTTCAATGAGCCGTGTTACCGTGTGGATGTGGCCCACTAAATCCTTCTCGAAACCCTGCTTGCTCACATGGCTGTCCTTCGTCTAGTGTTTTGTCAATCCTGTTTAGGACGACTCGAGTGAAAAATTTGTAGACGACAGACAGTAAGCAGGTTGGGCGATAGTTGCCGATATCGTGCAGGTCACCCTTGAACAATAACATGGTCTTGCTGGTCTTTCACTGAGTAGAGACCTCACATTCAGGCAGCTAACATGCAAAGAGCCAATTCAGTGTGTTTACGAGGGCTGGCAGAAAGTTTTTCAGGTGTTCTGGTCTTATCCTATCCGGACCTGGTACTGTTCGATTTTTCACCGACGAAATGGCATGTCGGATTTCGGAAGGGAGAACCAGTGGTACAAAATAACCGTCCTCCTTTACATCATATGACGGAAGGTGGACGTGGCTATCGAAGAGATCAGAGTATTATTCGTGAATGATTTTCTCTATTACCTTCCTGGACGCTGTAACCCATCCGCCTGGATGCCGGAGAGGAATCGTTTTAGTCTTGTAATTGGCGAAGCTTCGGTGGGCTTTGCGAATGCTTTTTCCATCCTCTGCAGCTTCAACCATTACTGCTGCTCTTCTCTCTTTCAGATCTTCTTTCATCGCCTGTCTGCATTGTTTTGGAAGTTCGAACGTTAGTTCGAGGTTACCTGAAGCCTGTGCGATTCCACACTGGCGTATCTGCTCGAGTGTTTCTGGAGAGAGACGTCTCTTGGTGACTTTCGAACTGTCAGCTTTCGTAGCGCTAACGTGAAGATGTTGAATGAGCCGATCGTATTTTTCGTCGATGTTATCAACAACGGAATCCTTCCAACAACCGACCAGTGAATTGTATAAATCCCAGTTCGTCGTGTTTCCGGGACCTCGTTTCTCGAATTTAGCGGCTTTTCCTCCTATCTGCGAGAAATAGAATCTTGCACGAAGGAGGCGGTGTCCTGACCCGTGTAGAATTTGGGGACAACAGTGACATCGGTTAGGCAAAGCCTACTATTTACCATGATATGCTCTATTTCGTTATGGATCTCTCCACTGAAAGTCTCCCACGTTCAGGGCTGAGGGTGGAGCTTCTGGAAGTGGGAGTTACCATGGATTGTCTTGGTCGCCATGATAAAGTCGGACAGCCGCTCACCCTGTTCATTCTATTCTAATCCGTGGGTCCCAATGTGACGTTCTTCAGACGTTCTTCTTAGTCTAGTCTTGGCGTTGAAATCTCCAATGAAGACCTTGAAGACTGTGTGGTCTTCTCTGCAGAACTTCTCCAAGTCCATATAGAACGCTTTTGATTTCTTCGTCATAGCTTGATGTCGGCGTGTAGACGATGAAGATTGTCAAAACCGGAATTCATTAACGTTTTTTTAATCGTAAAGGTCCATTCGGGTTGTTTGTTGTCTGAGTGAATCAATGTTCATGTGCAAACTAGTGTTGACGAGAACGCGGACGCTACCGACTCCTCTACTGTCTGTTCCGAAGAGCAGTTCTTCTCTGGTGTCATAGACGGCGTTGAATGCATGGCGTCGTCTCGTCTCGGCCAACTAGATGACGTCGTAGCTTATCCTTCTTGCTTGCATGAGCAAGCCCTCTATCGAAAGCTCGGATGCAAGTGTACCTGCGTTCTAGGTGCAGATCGTCACCTTAGTTCTTTGCAATGCATGCAGCTTCCATTGGCCCTGAGATTTTAGCAACCTCTCCGTACTCATTCTAGCCAACGCTGCTGAATTGGGTGCTCTTTCGCGGTCAGAGGTATGAGGCCCGTTTCTTTTATTGGTTTTAGCTTTTTGATACCCACGTATAGCTTGCTGGGGTCTGAACGTGGGGCTGGGTATACTCACAGGTAGTTTGTCAGGCTCTCCCAGAGTGCACATGGAAGGAGGCAACTCCTAACCGCCTCGCATAACCTCTGTCACTTGATTGAAGGCTTTTGGCCGAATTGACTCGTAGAATACAATCTGCATGAACTAGAACGCACCCACACACGCGTGCATGAATACGCCTCTTAAATACAGAAAGTATGTGCCAAATCAGCGCAGCAGAAAGAGGGAGTCTATCTCCTGGATCCACCTGCTTCTAAGGGAAGCAAATGTCGCTTTTGGTCTGCGGTTAACGGACCTCCACCACCTAGGGACGCGCCACGCAGCCTCGCGACTAAGCGGCTCGAGATCCCGCATATGAGGGAGATCCGTTACCACAATGGCTTAACCAGCAAATTTCCGAAAAATGGAGATTATGGTGTGGCCCGCACAACCAGTGAGTACGGGCCATTCAAGTATCAATTGTCAAGTAAATTGTTCTCTATGTTCATCGATCGTCCAAGGACACCTATGAGGTAGTCTGTGTAATGTGAGACCGTACACTTCGATTTGTTCATCTCCGAACTTTCTGCAAAAGCAAGCAAAAGAACCTGCTTTTTTCTTTCTTTTCTGACGTTTTTAGACCACCCGGACATGTGCTCACAATTGTCGATAGCTTATCCTTTTTTTCTGTAGTGTTGAAATGTAATGAGATGGTCGTAACTGGGTCCGTTGTGACGTGAGCACATAATCTGCTGGTAGGGACCCTCACAATCTGAATCATGACAGTATGAATTTCCTCACCAGAAGTTTAGAAACTTTGAGATATTTCTAGCTTTAATCGTTTTGAAATCTATCATAATGCTTGGAAATTACTGAGAAGTAAAAAGCTTAAATAAATGCTTCTAAGCGACATTTTGAGATGTTTAGGAACGACTTTACATTCAAACTCTTGGAAACAGAGACCTATAAGCTGAGAGTGTTGCTCATGCTGCTGCCGTTCCTAATTTCAGATAAAGCAGAACTCTACAATGCATCAGTGGTACAGTGTTATATAGTGTCATTGTTTTACACCACCGTTTATGTGACCTTGTTGAGAGAATGGCGTTATAAATATATCCAGAGAATGAGGATAAAGTTTTGGTTTTTTCTCTTGAGCGTATTTGATTTTTTGTTTTTAAAGCTACGAAAAGCATTCACTGAATCGATGTAGTCAGCGTCAATTTGTTACTTAGATTTCATTGATAGGATAAGAAGATAAAAGAGTAGATTATATGTGGGCAACGTACGCCTCGGAGAACCGCGGGGCTGACCACAGCGTCAGGTCGATCTAGGTATGGTACTTCTGGTTTTTTCCGTGATATTTACGTTTGTTAGGAGGATCTATGAACTTATTGGCTTACGGTGGTTGATGGATTTCAAAGTAACTGTTTTTCTTTGACGGTTCACCTATTCGTCAGGCTTAAAGTATTATGTCTTAATGTACAACACCATATTTTACAAAAAGGTTTGAATTACTATCTAATTAAGTTGATATTCTATTATAATAGATTAGGATCATAAACTTTTATTCGTCGTTATGTCAAATTTCTTACTCTTGGAGGAGTAGCTGTCTGTTTTGGAGGGTATTTTTCCAATATGTACGCATACATGCATACGTACACACGTACGTAAAAAGGTATATGTGTACACATATGTATATGTACATATATACATATATATGCATGCATATATATACATATATATATATATATATAAAATGACCACAATGATACTGGAATATGGGCAGAACTCGGAATATCGGCTGAACTTCGAATCCCCGATTACCCTGTCCAGACGCTCGCATGCTATCCACAACACCATCCGGGACCCTTGTTGCCTTTCTCTCCGTCATGCTTGAACTCTTTCGGTTCTATTAGCAACCACTCGTCAGCGTAGTGATATTCGGCTGAATGATTTCAAATCATTGCCTGTCGTGAAAAATGATTAGCTAGTAAATAAAAGTTTAAGAAATGTGTGCATCTTAGTTTCTTTGTAGAAAGGTGTGCAAACTCCTCCGTTTTTTACTTTTTTGCTCACTTCGTCATATTATCTGCTACTTTTCCTATGCAGGTTCTTCTTGTTTGTTTTATTGAGGGTACGGGAGACCTCGGAGGTAACGCGTACTTTTTTCTTACTGTAAACACGTTTCTCATTGAGAAAAGTACGTCGATTCAAATGGTTTTTATTTTGATCAATAAAGTTTTATTTGAAGAAGGTTGTAACGTTTTAAATAACATAGTTAAAATGTTCGTTTATTTTTGCGCGACGTAATAGATTGTTATCAGGAAAGGTTAAACGAACCATTCAACCATTCAAATATGTTATCAGTTTGTTATCAGTACCACTAATAACAAGTTTGTTTCAGATATTGGCCTGTTTTCTCCTGTAAATGAATACCGCTATTAGTTCATTCATCACT
>UYYA01005407.1:0-18017 GCA_900624975.1 Angiostrongylus costaricensis | reverse complement strand
AACGCACTGCAAAAAGACCACCGACCCGATGGTTTGAGTTCATCACAAAAGTCTTGAAGAAAGATATGATGCTCGACGAGTCCCTATGGCCAGCAGAAATCTCTGGGTTACTCTTGCATGCAACGGGGAGAAATGGAGGATTTACTGGCGCCCGCTCGACTCACTCGACGATCAACGAGACTACAGGTGACAGATGATATGTTTTGTGTTATAGGAACGATGTATTAAGCAAAGCGATGATGGTCTTATTGACGACCATCGAATTTCACTCCGATGTTGCCTCATTTGAATGTTCACTTTACGTTATCGAGAGTGACGAGAAATAATTTTGGCGCGATTGCATCGCCTTTCCTAACCCCTCCTTTGGCGTCTGTGTAATTATCATTATAGAATGATGATACTTTTAGCTCGCGAAGAATCTTTATACATCAACTAATGACGCCATGGCTGCTCAGATCTGCCATGACTGGTTCGCATCTTCTTCACATCATGTGTGCATTGTCGCACGTTTTCACCAATCAAAACCAAAGTGTATTCAAGTTTGACTGAAATTACGCTAAGTAAATAGAGTAAACATCTGCCGGGAAACGGTGATCGGTTAGGGGTAAGGAATCGTTGCGCTCACTTTCACATATAGTGATTATGCCGCCAATATCTCAGAGCTTGTCGCGAGGCAATGAAGCAAATATTTTCTCTTTCTATTGTTTTCATAAGTACTGCATAAACCGTTAAATGTAGTTACTGCAGGCTGTCAAACTGTATCCAGGGATTGCAAATTGTAAAAGCTGCAAAATTGTGATGGTTGCAACTGTGTAAACTGCATGTAAACAAGGCACATGAAGAGGCTCTGATGATTACGGGTTATTTGAAAACTACTACTTCATTGATTCATCTCGTCGCCAGAAATGTTAGTGGATTTTGCAGGCATTTTTGTATATGAAATATGAGACGGGACTAAACTGCGATTTCTTACCCAGTTTCGACCAACTTTTATTTCTCTCGCAAGGAAAGAACTTCTTCGAAATTTAATCGAATGACGGCGAAATGATTTTTTGTTAATAAAATGAAATTCACCATCGATTCTTCTATTTCTGATCTCAATTCATGTTCCGTTAGACTTGGTTCCAGTGTGAAGTTTTTCGCAATACTAGAGCTATAATGGTCCATATATGATACAATTAATATCTCTAGTTAACGAGTGATAGTAACTATAATACGTAGCCTAAGAGAAAGACCACATTCCTTTCCGTTGGAAAAGTCTAGTAGGTGCCACACGTTTTCTCTCCCAGAGTACAGTTTTCGCTGACAGATATCGAATTTCTATTAGCAGCGAAGTATTTCCGAATAGGTGTCTGATGTGAGAAGTTTGATGCAGCCACAAGTAGCTCTCTAGGTTTTCTTGGAATAGGAGTGAAGATTAACCGTTGGAAGCCTCCTCATACTGCCACCGATAAACAGTCCATTCATGCGACTTGATACTTGATACTTGAATGGCCCATCATCACTAATTGGGCGGGCTCCAGCATAATCACCATTTATCGGAGATTTGCTGCTTAAGCCATTGTGGTTTTCTAGAATCTCGAGGACAGCCTGGTGAAACTCTGCCCCAGGTCGTCACCACGAGAGGCAGTCGTAGCCCTTGTGAATCAGAGGGAGATTTACCACCATGCGACTTTGATACCAAGACGGTGGTGGATCCTGGTATTGGTTTACTCTTAGCAAGGCTTCCTGATGGAAACGCCGAACTCCTACTCAGCTTGGGAGACCCTGCCATGAGGATGAATCCTCCGCCGTACATCGCAGTCCGACACCCAGGAACACCTCCCAGCCACGATGAGGCGGTAAACCGTTGAGAGGATTCACTGTCACTGTCATCTGTCATCTGTCAGCTGTCATTCATACGACTACAGAGTTTAAGTCGAGTACGGGAGTGCAGTTGAGGTAACAACTACCACTTTGTGGTCTCATCTGTTGTCTGGATTGCCTTATCAAGGACTTGTTCGCTAAGCTTCTTCAAAGTTCCGATGGGCTGTCAGCAGTCGCTTCGGAGTTTGTCCAAATGTTCCAAGATCGTGTGAAAACTCATGAGTACAGTTGGTGTTATCGGAAATATGTAGTCTTCTTAATATAATTATCGATCTTATCATGCTCATACAATGTAATTATTATTAGTTTTTCAGGACAGGTATTGAACAATGGTGAGGTGCCACCTAATGAGATGGCGTCTAAAGCAGAACGTGTAAGCAGTCAAGCCATATTAATCACGTTTTGCTATAGTATGGTTCATGAGAAGAACTCGATGATTGTTCGCATGATGGACTCGATGAACAACCCAGTAAGTGCTCTTCTCTCGCTTCGATTAAGTACATCTATCAAAAATTACGTCTGCACCGTCATACTTTCGAGTTGAACAGTTGACTTGGTTGTCTGATCTTATAATTGAACTGTCACCTATTTGTATCTGTGAAACGTCCAAAATTACTCTTAATATCGCCGTTAAGCCGTTGATTTGAACACCTTTTCCTCTTAAATAATGAATCTTTGCGGAGTTGTCGAAGTTGTAGGCTTCTATAATTCTTAACATTTGGGCGTTTTACGTAGTACTGCCACATTATTCAATGCCACAGAGTGCACTGTTATTTGAAGTCGTTTACACGGTGCAGTACCGAGTAGAAGCGACTCTTTTAGTTAAAACAACTATAGCGTTGAAGAAATGTTATCAGGTGAATGTTGGCGTACAGAATAACCCTGTTACCAAAGGTGACACACATTGCGACACTCTTGTAGATTCGATCCCGAGTCCATGGCCCACCGCTCCTTCCATCCCTCCGAGGTCGACAAATTGCTACCAGACTTTTGTGAGAAGATAACAGCACCGGCTGGATACATCGGTAGGCTACTGCGAGCCATTGTAAAGACCAGAGATGCATTCAATCACCTCCAAGCGATGCTTAATCAAGTCGAATTCGCGGCGCGTCCCTTAGGGATTGATCAACGCCGAGAGCTTTATCCTTTAATCTTCATTGCGGCAAACAGAGACTTTCTTGCAACCCTTTATGTTTAATCAGTTTAATCCTTGTTCATTCGGCGTTGGGTCTATCCCTACGGTATATGCCATTTACCCTACTTCATCAAGCATCGATTGTGGTGCATCAGTGCACATTTGTCCCAACCAATGGTATTGACCTACCCATACACCGAAGTTCGTAATCTACATCGTCTGGAGTGGTTGGCTATTTTTTTTCACTCCTAGTTTCGCTTTTGATTTCGCTTTTAACGTCGTCTTCGAATCAACTGGTAGAAAGACCGAGCGAAGTAGTCGTTACGAAGTTGTCGTAGTAGTCGTTGTCGGTGAGCTCAATGCCAAAATAGAAAAGTTTAACGAAAGCGATTGCAGAATCGGAAAACTTGGATTGAGAGAGGGAAATGGAAATGGAAACTGTCTCTCGGGACTCTTGTCTGCAGCACGTCTCTTCCAATGAAACTCGTTTCGCCAGGGAAAGAAAGGCGCCGTGGGATATGGGATTCTCCTAACGGCACGATTCATGCGGAGATCGACCATACTCTAACAAAAGGAAGACGTACCTGCATGAAACATCGGTAGTCAATCAATCTGTACTTGGTTCGATCACCACCCTATTGTTACGAAGATTCATTTCACGCATAAGCTGGAAAAGAATTCATGTCGTAGTCTGCGAAGAGTCTCTAATTACACAGAAATTCTGTCGCACGAAACGAGATATTTTGGGCCCGTCAATCAAAACATAGCTGATTAATATCTTTAGGACATTTCTCTGTTGCGTCTAGTGTGTTGCCAAACATGGATTAATTGCTTGTGAATCAAGTGGCTATGTCGAAATAGCATTGTATAAGAGAAAAGTCTTTGTCCTGTCTTTGTATACAAGTTTGCTTGGAATCATTACGACCAGAGCTTCAAAACTTTCCTACCATGCTGATCCACGGCCACCAAACGCTTCATCCTTCATTGCAGCATATCTTCTTGTTGAAATACATCTAACACAAACAAGTCGTGTTTCACAGTAACTGCAGTCAACAACGTCACCACGAATCACCAAAAAAATATCTAACTGTAGATAACTAGAACATTGCAAGCGAAATCCTCTCCAGAGGTAATTGGCAGATTAAGATCCGTCCGAAGACTACGAGCTGCTTATCGAAGGATTTAAAAGATGTACCGAATTCGCCTCCGTCTCTCAAGAAGTTCAAACTTCACCTCCATTACCAGCAAGGATTTGCTCGAAGAAAAGATGAAGTTAGAGCTTGATCCTACTGGAAAATGTTTAACACGGCTAACAATAAATACGAGTTGCAGAACACCTTTACTAAAAGATCTACTTCGGTATTAGCAGATGGAAGTGTTAGGAACAGTAAAGAAAAGAATGAGTCTGAACAAGTGTCGTCGGGACTTCTGCGATTACAATGTTCAGCTCTCAGCGTCTATGAACGAAGAAGGGCTCATTAAGAACACCCGAGATAATGTCGAATCGATGCGTTCGTTCCTCACCGCAAACACCTGGAACTTCGCAAATATCCAAGCATTAAAATAGTTATATTTCGCAAAATACCATGCCGTTAAAAGAATAGGCAGTAAATAAAAAGGTTAGGATTGTGATTATAACTAAGCCTCACCTTAACTGGGTTCAATGCCGAATAGGGCTCCCCAGATCAAACCTGCTGACGGATGACTGCTGACGGCAAAAGATTGATAGAACTAACTGAGAGACAGGCGAAACGAAGGACCCTCATGGTGTGGTGGTGAAGGCGTTACTCCCCGTATAGGACAGTAGCGCGTTCGTTCCGCACCGCAGACACCTGCGGTCCGGAGTTTTGCGAATATCTCAGCATTATAGTAGTTAAAATGTGTCAGTTATTGAGCTAGCAATGCAACTTTTCATGGGTCAGGCCAGCATTATGGCCACTGTTGGACAAGCTATCGGTGTAGTGAAAAGGTGCAACAAGAAAACTTTGTATTGCGATACGATTCGCTAAAAAAAAATGTAAAAGGTAGGTGTAACTCGTCCATTTTGCTCCACCACATATGCATAACATGCAGGCCTATAAGGCATTATGTATCAATAGTTTTACTTTAGTGGGCGGGTGTTCGGCTGAACATAAATTTAACAGTTTGCCGAGATGCAAAAGGACGCTTAAACCGTTGTTTTTTCTTTTTGAAAAGTCTTCTGCAAAAAAGATGTATTACACTACATCACCTACTTTTTCACGTATAATCATTTTTTCGAATGTTACATGGAACAGGGCAAAATGTGGAACGCGAGTTCCTGTTTTAGAGCCAAAGCAGACTTGCATCGAGGTGGAATTCAACTCACAATTTTATTTGCGGAGGGGTTTATCATGAAGGATGCTGCAAATTATTGATGAAAAAAAGTAAAACTTCCAGTGGATAGGGTTTTATAACTAAAAATAAAATTTTAAAACCGTCTACAGTACCGTCGAGTTCAAGCCCTGCACATTTTCCTTGCACTTAATCGCGATGAGTTATTTGTTTTAGTGTCCATTACCATCAGTTCCATCAGTTCCATCATCTACATGACGAAAACTGCGTCAACATGTTTAAATACTTCAATGTGCGATCCCGCTATAATGTTGCTCTTAGCAGTTGAAGATAAGCTGAGAATGCTGGGGCTGCGCTATAGTGTAAAAGTTTTGTCAACATATGTCATCCAAGCCGCAAAAATTTGGTCAGATAAACCTGCTACTTCACAGACCACTCCATTAAAGAAGAATAGTAGCGAAACCGAAGTATATCATGCAGTAGAGGTAGTTTGTATTACTTACTTGGACGCCTGGATGACCCTTCTTCTCTGGTCATACGGGTCTCAGCGTAATTTCCCTTCTCCGAAGATTTACTAGTTTAGCCATCGTGGTTCCTTGGAGTCCAGAAGTCAGCCTAGCGGAGAGTTTCCTCAATGCGACTAGTTCGATTTCAGGATATTGGTTTATTCTAAGTTGAACATCAGGATGGAAACGTCGGAGTCCTCCTTAACTTGGGAGGCGGTGGTGGGGACCCCACTCTGTACATTGCAGCCCGACACCCAGAAACATCACCCAGCCACGATGAGGCGGTAAACCGTTGGGAGTGTAGTTTGCACTCTCTAACACAAGACGTCTAAATTTCTCACCCAAATTTCAGAAAAAGTAGAAAGCAAAAATGACCTGAAGGCTTAGTTGTCCGCTCGGAACTCAGAATTTGAGAAAAATGGCACGTATAAATGGAGACACCGAAATCGCTTTTATTTGTGCAATAACATTGGGAGAACCTACTTGATACGATTGGAATGGAATTGTTCTTTTCACCACTTGATTAACGTGGAAGAACGCTTTTTTGAGATGAGACAGTTTTCAATAGATGACGATTTATTTTACTAGTCGTTTTCTTAGGTTCGCATGTGGCGCAGTGGTTGAGGCCGCCACTGCGACAGAAATGTAGAATCGATTTCCGCGCTCATGGTTCACCAAGTCTTCACTCATCTGGGGTCGGCAAATTAGTACCAGACTTGTCTAGGAGGATAGCAGCACTGACTCTATAAATCGGCAGCCCACCTCGAACCATTTTAAAGGCCAAATATGCATTCAGTCTTCTCCAACGATACTTAATGAAGTCTAATTCATGGCGCATCCCTCAGGGATTGAACAACGTCGAGAGCTTTATCCTTTATTTTTATCCAGTGTTGAATACATCACCACACAGTAATGACAAAGTAGGTTTGATTAATACACTGTTTCATATCTTGTTCATCATACATAGGTAGACCACCGCGCGTCATATAAAGGCTAGGTATGCATTCAATCACCTCCGACGATAAACGATACGATAATGAAGTCAGATGCATGGGGCATCCCTCAGGGATTGATCGACGCTAAAAGCATTATCCTTTATCCTTTTAGTTATCTTCTTTCCGACTTAAGCGATTCTATGGCGAATTATGATTATGTTACGATTTATGATAAGGGATTTATGCGGAACTGAATATGAACGCACAGTAGGTCTGTGCTGTGCGTATGTGCTAGAAGATAAGATGATTCATCAGATTCTGCAAACTTTAGCACGCTATTTAATTTTCCTATTCCACTTCGAATACACTTTAGAAGTTACAACCAGTAATAGTGACGAATTGCGAATTTGGACAAAAAATACCTTCGATAAAAGATGCAGTTCTCCATTGAAGGAATGTCAGAAAACTGTCTAACCGTTGTAATAAAGGACAATGAGGAAAAAATGACAAGGCTTTAGTCTACCTTCCAAGGATGCCCCATACATTCAACTCCATTCGTGACATCTTAGAAAGTGACGGGTCCATATTTGGCTTCATTGTCTAGAACAATTCTAATGCCAATTAACCTACTCCATATGAACGGAATGCTTGATGAGATCGGGGAGCAGGATCGAAAGTGGAACGCTTTGCATATTGCAGGGCACTTCAAACCACTTTTCTGCGTCCTCTTAACGTCTGAATTTTTAAAAATGGCAGAAAACATTAATTGTGGTCTAATAGTGTTGCATAAATAAAACGATTTTCATGTTTAAGAAAGTGTAGCCATAATTTGCAAGCCAACCTATCACTAGGAGAAATAATAATGACAAGAGCTACAGAGAAGTTGAGACAAGAAGATATTATGGTGAAAATATGAAAAGTGAAGACCAGAAGGAAAAAAATGTCTTTAAAGAAAGTGAAAACAACAAAAGAAGAGCGGAAACGAAGAGAAACGTGCAGGAAAAAATTACCGAAAATGAAACTTCCTCGGCTCGAATGTTAGGAACCTGCCATAAAAAAATTAGCGGTGAAAGCAGAACTTAATGCCTACAGTAATGTACGTTCTTTAATTACGCTATTACCAGCAAGTTAATTAACTCGATACAATAAGAATGCAGATATGTGAGCAAAACTCGGTACCTCCACTCTGTTTCGAATCTTTATTTATGTGATCTTATAAACCGATCTTCTTAAGCTGACGCGAGGTTGGTACAGATCTTCGTTGTCGTTGTCGTTGTTTCTGATGTTATTGTTCGATGGCTAACGTTTCGGTGACTTCACCTTTCTCAGAACCTGGACATACTTTATGTTAGAATACTTTTTATTATTCGGTGGAAAAGAAGGTTAAAGTATTAATGAAGATCAAACTTTCAAATAGACGCCATATTGAACAGAAAGACCACTCACCGTGATGTTACGTGCGGGACTGGCCCACACGCAGTTCACGCGAGCAAGACACGCCCCGGGGTCAAAATATCATTTTGAAATAGGGCGCCAGGTCACGAGTGATGGTGAGGCATTCGTCCTTCCGGTACATCTTTCGATTTTTGAAATTTATCCAAAACGCCTCAAGAGTTTTGCGCGTTGATGTTTTTGATTCCTGCGCTAGGGTCCGCACATTCACTTCAAAATCATCGCCGTTGTGCTTTTGTGCCCTATGCGTACCTAGAGGGGTGTTTAAACGGATTTTAGCTTTCCCATCTAGATGTTCTTTTATGCGGACACAAAGTGGTCTACCCGTTTCCCCGATATATTCCTCGCCGCACGCATTACATGAGATCAAGTATATTACACCTAAACTCATGCAATCCCGTCTCTCCCGTTAGGACAGATCATACAGTTTTGTGCGCCTCACAAACGATCATAGAGACGGTTTCGAACTAACTGGCGGCGTAGGGTATTGGGTGGGATGTCAGCAATCGTTACATAATTTTCAAGACCACTTTTTCTTAAGCACTTTTTAATGGCGTGACTTACTTCATTTGATATGAAGGGCAGCTTAAAGGGGATCCTACTTTCGTCTGAAATATTATTTTGGGAAACTACCCAACGTTTTCCTCTAACCCGAGTGGCTTCTACTTCGTAGCCATTGGAAATGGCAATTTTTCGTGCCAGACTTCGCGATTCCTTCCTTTCCTCTTCTCCTGTACACACATTTTTTATCCGTACGATAAATATTTTTTTAAGTGCTTTTTTCATGTGTGAAGGATGAGAGGAGGTGCAGTGAACAAGAATGTTTTTTACTAGTTGGCTTGCGATACCATTTTGTTATACAGCCACTTACCCAGGGCTTTATTTGGATGTTTAAGAATGGAAGCCAGTTCTCGGTAGGTTTTTCTCGTGTAAATTTTATATACTCTGACTGTCGGTTTAATAATTTAAAGCACTCATCCATCTGTTCTTGTGTGGAACAGACGATGAAGCAGTCGTCTTTGTATCGACAGTAGAGTAAACCTACCGAGTAAACCTGGGCTAGTCCCGCACGTAACATCGCAGTGAGTGGCCTTTCTGTTCAATATGGCGTCTATTTGAAAGTTTGATCTTCATTAACACTTTAACCTTCTTTTCCACCGATTGATAAAAAGTATTCTAACATAAAATACGTCCAGGCTCTGAGGAAGACGAAGTCGCCGAAACGTCAGTTTGCATTATACTTTGGTCATAGGAAACGAAATTGCGTAAAGTGAGCTTGAAATGACATATGATAGTGCAGCGTCTGGAAAATAAAACTATTGCTAGAAGATTAACAAAAAAAAGTGGTACTAAAAATTCGGCATTAATTTTTGATTAGTCTAAAATTTAGCATCATACGTCATGGGCAACCAACCTTCTACACCGTTTACCTGGTGTATTTCCTCATACTCCATTACATTTACGAAAAGAGCCTTTCGCTCTTTATTTATTTTCTCTCCCTACTTCCAAACAGTTTTTCGCCCTATGACAAGTAGGAAGATAGGTGACAGGTGGAAATGAAAGTGTTAAAACATCAGCTGTATCACCTGCAGACACGCTGATCACCAAGTAATTCGAGCGGGCGCCAGTAAATCTTTCATTCCTCTTGCCGCGTACAAGAGTAGTCCAATTGGTTCTGCTCGTTCTAGGGATTCTTCGAGCATCATATCTTTCTTCTAGGCTCTTCGTGAAGAATTCTGGCCATCGGGTCGGTGGTTCCTGCCGTGCCTTTGAAATCCTGAAGAGCCTATTTCGCTGAGCGTGAATGGGACATACGAAACCAATCTGCTATCCATGAACATTGTTCTTGTGGAAATTTAGTCGAAGACCAACCCTTCCATAGGCTTTGTCAAAGTCGCAAGCATACGTCCCGCTTGGCTAATGTTTGTTGTTATAAGGACGATGTCATCAGCAAGACGAAAATGATGTAACTGCCGATCATCGATTTTCGTTTCCATATCATCCCATTCCAATGTTCGCATGACGTTCTGGAGGATAGCGGTAAATAGTTTTGGCGAGATGGTATCGCCTTGCCTAAGTCCTCTTTTGACATCGATATTTACATCGCTGTGGAATGGTGATATATTGGTTGTGAAATTTTAGTACAGCTCTCGAAGAATCTTTATGTACTAAGTAGGAACTCCTTGATTGTCAACGGTTTCCATGCCTGTCTCAGTTGAGTTGAAGACCTTCTGTAAATCGATGAAAGTGAAACAGTACGGCCTTTTGTACTCTCGTGATACTTCAATGAGCCTTGTTATCGCGTGGATGTGGCCCATCGTACTAAATCGTTTTCGAAACCAAGCTTACTCAAATGCCCGCTCTTCGTTCATTGTTTTCTCAATCCTGTTTAGGATGACTGGAGTAAAAATTTGTAGACGACAGACAACAAGCATATTGGGCGATAGTTGCCCATACCATGTAAGTTACCCTTCTTGAACAATAACACGGTCTTACTTCCACTGAGTAGGGACCTTCCATTCGGTCAGATAAAGTGTGAACGGCATGGGTAGTGTGCTTACGGAGACTGGCGGAGGGCTCTTCAAGTGTTCAAATTTTATCCTGTCCGTACCATGTGCTGCTCGATTTTTCACCGACGAAATGGCGTGTCGGTTTTAGGAAGGGAGAACCGGTGGTACGGCATATCCATCCTCCTTTATTTCATATGAGGGAAGGAAGACGTGGCTATTAAAGAGATCTGAGTAGTATTCGTGAATTATTTTCTCTATTGCCTTTCTGGACGCTACAAGTGTTCGGCCTGGAGGCCAGAGTGCAATCATCTTGGTCTTGTAATTGGCAAAGCTTCGGTAGGCTTTGCAAATACTTTTCCCACCCTCCGCAACTTCGACCGTTACTGCTGTTTTTCTCTCTTTAAGATCTTCTTTTATCGCCTGTCTGCATTGCTTTGCAAGTTCGAATATTAGTTCGCGGTTGCCTGCAGCTCGTGCGATTCCACGCTGGCGTATCAACTCCAGTATTTTTGGAGACAGGCGTCTCTTGGTAACTTTTGAGCTCGCAGCTTTCAGAGCTCTGACGTGAAGATGTTGGATAAGCCGATCGTATTCCTCGTTGTTGTTATCGACAGCGACATCCTCCCAACAGCCGATTAATGATGAATTGAAGAACTCTCAGCTTACGGTGGTTCTGGGACTTCGATTTCGGAAATTGGCGGCTTTTTCTCCCTTCCGCGAGAAATAGAATCTTGCACGGAGACGTTGGCCTGATCCCGTGTAGAATTTTGGGACAACAGGGTCATCAGTTAGGCAAAACCTTCGATTTACTATTACGTAGTCTATTTCCTTATTGTACTCTCCATTGGAAGACTCCCACATCCAGCGTCGAGGGTGGAGCTTCTGGAGTTGCATGTTACCTTAGATGGTCCTAGTCGTCATGATAAACTCAGATAGCTGCTAACCCTGTTCGTTCCATTTTAATCTGTGGGTCCCAATGTGATGTTCTATAGACGTTCTTTTTGGCCCTTGGTTTTGAAATTTCCAGTGATGACCTTGAAGAATGTATGGTCTTCTCTGTAGAACTTCTCCAAGTCCACATAGAACGCCTCGACTTCTTTTTCGTTATAGCTTGATATCGGTGCGTAAACGACGAAGATTGTAAAGTCCAGAATTGGTCCTAATCTTTTTATCCGTAAAGGCCCAATTCAAGTTGTAAACCATTCGAATGAATCGATGTTCTTAGATAAACTCGTGTTGACGAGAACGCCGACGCCGCTGACTCCTCTACTGTGGCATGTTCCGAGGAACAGTTCTTCTCCAGTGTCATAGACGGCGTTAAAAGGTTGGCGTCTTCTCGTCTCTGCCAGGCTGATGACGTCGTACCTTATCCTTTTTGCTTGCATGATCATGTCTTCTATCGAAGACTCGGATGCAAGTGTACGTGCATTGTAGGTACAGATCGTCACCATAGTTCCTTCTAAACCAGGCAGCTTCCATTGGCTCTGAGATTTTAGCAGCCTCTCCACATTCGTCCTATCCAACGCTGGGGCTCTTTCAGGGTCTGAAGCATGATGCCCGTTTCTTTTACTGTTTAGCATTTCGATACACACCTATAGCTTGCCGGGCTCTTAATGCGGCAGCGGGGTATACTCACGGATAGCTTGCCAATATCTCCCAGACATAGAGCTTGTTTGTTGGAGACGTCTCGTAACCGCCTCCCATGTACTTCCTTGTCGCTTGACTGCAGGCTTTCGGCCGAATTAACTCGTAGAATACAATCTGTATAAGCTAGCACGCACGCACACACGCATGCATCAACACCCTCGCAAATATAGAAAGTATGTGCCAAATCGACGAAGCAGAAACAGGGTGTCCATCACCTAGATCCACCTGCGCCTCAGGGAAGCAAAGGTCGCTTTTGGTCCCCGATTAACCCCCTAATCGCCACACCTGGGGCCGCGCCAAGTAACCTCGCGACTAACCGGCCCGAGATCCCTCACATGAGGGAGATCCGTGGGTGTTGAAGTATATAATCTGAGAAGTAATAATGCTTTCAAGTCAGCTGTCCTTGCTCTCTGATGCTAAAAAGAGTACTCTCCCTGTGTGAGGGTTTCTGACAGAATTTTTCAGTTTTTTGAGTGAGAGAAGAAACTGCGGGTTGTTCTTTGGGCCTTTCTGTCGTATCAGTTCGCTCTTAACTAAGTTCTGGGTAAAAATGTCAGGTTCTCGTTAAGGGTATTTTTTTTGGGCCTTCTAAGTGATAGAACATTTCCTGGAACAACAAACATTTCCTTTTAATTTACAGTTCACACCATTAGACAGGAGACAAACAAATGGAGGGCTAAAAAGTTATTTTGACAAATTCAATATAAAAGTGTACCTTTTTTGAAAGACTATCTTCACGCAGCAGAAGTCAGAAAGAGAAGATTTGGTGGCCCATAGCCGTAATTTGAATATCGCTGACGGTCAGCAGAGTTGAAAAGAAGCAAAGATGAAAATGCGTAATTCTTCTCAAGAAGTCATAGGCGATGTTTTATCCCTTTCATTCTTCTTTAGAAATAGAAAGTTTTTTATTTTTAGTATGTAATAGTTACTTTATGTTGCCTTTTTGTCATTCAATACGTGTCTGCTTTGTGGAATCCCTGGGGATTTTAAATGGACACGGCAGATAAAGACATGGCGAGTATGTAAATGTAATTTCAGTTCTTTTTCTCTACTTAGAAAAGCAAAAAATTGCAGGTACTTCTTGTTTTTGATGAATTTTATGCTTTTCAAAAAAATTCATGGTCTTCGGAAAAATTTGGATAAAACGGTTCACAAAACGTTCACATATGCACAGCAGTCCACATCAGCGAAACCGATTGCTTCAGTCCTTTTCAAAGAGGCACATAAACAGGTCGTTTATTACAATAAAAGCTTATGGAATCGACTCAAAAAGTGCAACCAATCTATGAACACCTTAACTTTTTTATTTGCATTCCAGACGTAGCAGTTGAAATCCATTTCTGAGAGCTCAGCACAAGGTTATTGGATGTCTAATGACTCGCCCACGTGTATGAGTCGCCCCGGTTATTTCCCGTTTCTTATCTTTCTGTGTCTGGCACTAGTTTTAGTCTCCACAGATAATACTAAATTTCTCTATTCGTCATTCACTCATCTACTTACCTCAAACCGTTGAATTTTAGGCGAAGAGGTGAAGCCGTGTACTAACATAGTGCGATCTGTTAAAGGCGTAACAACATTTTAAAAAGCAAGCTCTCCTAATGCTTTACTATAGCTAAAAGGTGTTTTTGAGTGTTTTTCATCTTCTCATCTCCCAGTATGATCACAACAAGTTGCGAAAGACTTCGGTTTTTCCATCCGGAGACCGAAGTTAGAGTGCAGCAATTCAACAGAGGACCTTATGGAACTATCTGCTACTCCGAGAACATTGAAAACGCAAGATATTGTGTGAAAAGTGCGGTGTTCTTCGTGTCCTTCGACGAAGCACAGCTCAGGAAAAAAGGATCAAATATGCTCACAATTGTATGCTTTTCTCTAAAATCAAAAAGGTGCGGAAAAGTGAGGCCACTAGCATAATCACAGTATCAAAATAAAAGTTCCAGTTTCTTACTTAGTTTAAAAAAATGGAGTAGTTGTAAAAGGATAGGATATGTCAATAACGTTGCCTCACTGTAAGCAAAACAAAATTTCGCGCAAGTGGAATTGAGTGTTCTTCATTTGAACGATCGTCTAGAAAAAAAACCTCGGCAATTCGTTGAACAGCCTTCCGCTGAAAACAACTGTTGCTAATGCCTCAACCTTTAGTTGCCTATCTTTTCATTGTTGGATATCATGTGGTCTACAATCACAAGGATGCCGAAGTATGCGCGAAATTCGGGACTCTAGGCGTGATCCGAACCCGCGATTACCCTTGCCAGGGCCTCCCACACTATCAATCTCACAAACAGAGGCATTCACTTTTGCTTTCTCTCAGACAGTTTTTTACTCTTGTAGCTTTAAATGGAAACTTCGTCAAAACCTCATTGAGTGCGCTGCACTGATGTGGTTACGCAGAGGTTTTTTGGATGAGTTGGAAGTCACGGAAATTATAAGCTTGCTTTTCGACATTTCGAGTTCCTGCAAATTGATCAGTTGAATTCATCCATGTGCTCACCAAACTCGTCTGGTACCACAGAAATTGAAGAGCCGTATATAAAAGCCGTGGAGAATTGCTCTTGGTGGCAGGTTTTGGAAGTTTCATGAATTTTTTATGAGATTGCTGAAACCTTTCCTTTATGAATGTGTATTATATGGCGAGGATGTCTCTTCTGGGTGCGAGTAGCTTAGTGGCTAGAAGTGCCCCAAAATACACAAGTGATTTTTGGTTCGACGCTGCACGCCAGAACCACCAAGCCTTCTATTCATCCGGGGTTGGCAAATTGGTACCAGACTTGTCTAGGAGGATAGTAGCACTCGCTCGATACATCGTTAGGCCACCGTAAGTCATTGTATAGACCAGATATGAATTCATTCACCTCTGACGAAATTTAATAGTGTCCAATGAATGGAGAAACTCTATGGGATAAATGAAAGCTCCATCTTTTACTGTATCTTTTATCCTATGGTTTAACCATCATTATAGATCTTTGATATCTCTAACTCTGTTCTACCTCTATTTGCTCTATCTTTATATTCTACCACATCGCATGCTTAAAAGAATCTTCCGTATTCTTCCTCCAAGTTCCTGCAGCAAGCTATCGGTCAACAGACAGTTGTTATTAGGTACAGCAATTATTCATTTACAGACGCCTTCATTCATGCAGCGACCTCTCCTTCACCCTTGTTTATTCATTGGCTTCGGTACACTTCCAATTGCGAAAAGTTCATATCGGTGCATTCATCTTTTCCATACAGTTTAAGCAGCTTAAACCTATACTTGTGCTTCTCAAATGAAAAATTGCACTGACGTAGTGTGAATAACACTCTAAACGAGGAGTCATCAATACACACGTTCTCTTCGTTTTGCTTATTCTACAAAGTGAATCACTGAGCAGTTGGATAGTGTACTGATCTTCTTTAGTCTGTGTTATCCGAGGTAAATTGTATTGTCCAAAAATGGAGGTAAACCGACGCTTTTTAAATCTGTTTCTTATCAAAACTTGCAGCTTAACATTTTCCGTAAATCGAGCACATGTTTACAACCGACTACCAAGGGCCAGAGGCATTTTAGCTGAATAACCGATGACTTTCTCTTTTTTCAAACATGAGAAATGAATATGTTCCAAAATCGTCGAAACATTTATGACATAAAAGTAATGAAGAAATAAATGAAAATGAAAAGAATGAGATGAAAAGTAAAGAAATTATGGTGATAGTTTTTAAAAAACTCACAGTAATTGCCGAAAAATTAAACAGAAAAGGCTGACTGCTCAGCGAAAAATGCAATTAGAATGGCAGTATAATTTCCGAGCGCACTTTTTTCCTACGCATTGACTTAAATGCGTGACGCATAGTGTAAAAAAAATAGAAAGCACTTTTTCAAGCCGGTCATTGCGAAACCCTGAAACTATTGGTGGAAGTCGAACCATTTCTCTTCGGGTATTTCCTTCTCTTTTGTCCCTTAAACTTCTGTCTCCACTGTGTTGCAATTGAATTACGACACTGAGTAAATTTCAACGTTTTTTTCTTCGTCTTTCAATCTGCTAACTTTCTCCTGCTTATTCAGTCGGTATCTATAAACTGCTCATAACCTTTCTGAGAAAATTCCGCATCATTTTCTTCCAATAGCAAGTTTTATGCTAATTTTATAATTAAAATATGACGCCTATAAATAGCACCGTAATTTGGCGCTGCAAAATTTTCGACTTAATCGTATTTCAAGGAATGGATATCTACTACAAGTTGTATAAAACAAGAGCAAAATACAAATGCCGCATAAGAATTGTTCTACTATTCGCTTTCGATGTATAATCTCTTAGATTCTTAGATCCGGAAGTGGGACAGATTTCAAAGATCAGAGCTTCGCATTCCGGCTAAAAATTGAGAGTGCCAGTTATATTTCAGAAAACATCGTTCAAGCGCTCTGTGAGCAGTGCGCCATATTCTTCACGAACATGGAATATCAACCCACGTCTCTGCAGCATAACAAAGCTCTGGAAGGCAGTTAGTCGATGGCTTCTTTGAGAGACTAAGAATGCAGCCCAAGCCGCTATCCTTCTTTTATCTAATTCCTACTTTATATTGTTTTCCATGTTCATTGATAGCCCAAGGTATACGTAGGAGGTGGACTCTGCAATCAGAGAACGAGAACCACCAATTTCGATTTGTTCGCCTTCGCACCATGGTTTTTTCATGAACTGTGTTCTACCGATTTATACGTGGTCCGATCCTCTTTCCCGCTACGTTGAACCCAATTTCCGTCGTCTCTGCTTCGCTGATGCTTCTTGAGAAGATGACGATGTCTTCGACGAAACGAATGTTTGACAGGAATTTTTCGCCAATACGTATGATTTCTCATACCAATCGAGAGACTTCATTATCCACTGCACTGTGGCATTAAACAGCTTTGGCGACATTGTATCGCTTTGTCGAACCCCTTTTCCTACAGGTTTGCTAAGAAGCTGATGGAGAAGCTGTATTTTCCTGGTGCAGTTCTGATAGCTGTCAGACAGAGTCTCCATATCGGACGGGTCCACTTTTTGGTCGACGAGCGCTAATAGGATTATAGCCGACAAAAATTAGGACTAGGTGCAGGTGGTATTTCCGGAAAACTTCGATAACTCTGTACACAGCGTGAATGAGGTTTACGCAGCAAAATCCCTGTTGAAATTTTGCTTTCTTCACTGGTTGCGTCTGATCCAATGTCCTTGATATGCGAGACAGGTTATTCTTCACGAAGAGCTTGTAGAGTACGCTCAACAAACATATCGGAAGGAAGTTATGGAAATACCGTCAGTTACCTTTCTTAGGCAGGACGACCGTGCGAAAAGTCCTCCACTGGTCTAGAATTTTTTAATTTTTAAGTTTGGCTATTGTATGGTTTGCGAGAAGTATATGTAAGTTGTGACTTCCAAGTATAAAGAGTGCGACGGTGACACTACCTGGTACTTGAGCTGTGCCCCTAAAGAAGGAGGCATATGGACTATATTTACTCAAAAAAAGTTTTATCGGTAATTGGTTTTTTAGTAAATTTATTCTTGTAAAACAAAAGCTTGCCTCCAAATATGATTTAAAAAATAAGCGAATAATGCTCTTAGTTTACGCACAAGCTGACGTTTCGGCGGATTTCGCCTTCCTCGGAGCCTGGAAGGGTCACGTTGACAGCAATCCACTCGGC
>UYYA01005406.1:0-23810 GCA_900624975.1 Angiostrongylus costaricensis | reverse complement strand
ATATATATATATATATATATAAGGATAGAAAGGGTAAAGCTGTCGGCGTTGATCAATTCCTGAGGGATGCGCCATATATTTGACTTCATTAAACATCGCTGGAAGTGATTGAATGCATATCTGGCCTTTACAATAACTTGCGGCGGTGGTCTTCCGATGTTTCGAGCCAGTGCTGTTATCCTCCGGACAAGTTTGGTCCCAATACACCGACCCCGGTAGAATGGAAGGCTTGGTGAGCGTGGGGCGTGGAGATTGATCTCATGTGTGCTGCAGGGCGTCTACGACCACTGCGCAACACTCTCCTTAGAGTCATATATATATATATATATATATATATATATATATATATATATAACAGCTATAGGCCGACGTGTACCTTCCATAAGCACGTATTTGTGTCAATATATTCACAAAAGGTAACTTGTAAATCAAATCAGTAGAAAAATTACAACCAAATGTGTAGAAATTTGTGCATATGGGAAGTATTGCAAGGTCGCTTCTAACAAGGGGCCTCCACCATGAAAGGATCTAAAGAGCGGCTCTTAGGCTTCCTTGTTACGACCAGTAAAATGAAATTCACGTGGAAAGTGTGTTCAGTGTTGTTTTCTAGCATGTTGAAGCTATTCGAAGGCATAAGCGAGCGACAGGCATGAATAGGGATTTGAGCTTGCTGAGCGATACATGGTCAAATAAATGAAGGGTGTTTTCGTTTTTGGTGCCAGCGAGCCCGCGACAAGTGCATCGTGTATAGCACATTAACCTGTCTGTACTCCGGAAGAGTCTACAATGGTTACCGAGTAGCGATTAAATGTAGTGTTTATTTAAGCACTTATAACGGTGCTCTTGTGAGCAAACATTATTTGAAAAACTACAAAATTTTCTAATCTTCTCATTTCTCCGTAGTGCAAGTAGAAATATATCAGACTTTTGACGTTGTTTTATTGTTTTATTTTTTTTTTTTGTTTTTCTTCTTGTTTTTTTTCTTAAAACCTCTCAAGGAAATCGTGTTTCATTATAGAATTGGCTCATTATTGGTTCAATCCCGCTCCAAAAGCAAACTAAGTCCTCTCCATGTATCTGGAGTCTACCACACTAGTCTGGGAGTGTAGAAGCACTGATTTAATGCATCTTGTCAGAAGTCGCTCTGTTGACCATCACGCACTTAATCATCTCTAACGGTGCAATGAATGGAGTCGAATGCCCGGCGCATCTCTTAGGGATTGGTCCTATCTTTCACTTTTTGAAAGGCGTCCATTACGCACGAAAGCGATTATTTCAGGTGATATATTGTGTGAAATTTGGCTCGCAGTTGATGTACTATTTGTTACTGCCTCAATACTTCATATATGCGCTATTTCATTAGATCGATACTTCTCAGTAACATCTCCACTCACTTATCCAGCTAAACGAACAGCAAAACGGATTTTCACTTATATTGGTGAGAGTTTCTATTTCTTTTATTGATAGTGAATGAATTCTGTGCTTTACTGTAGCTTGTTCTTGAACAGTCTAAACAAGGAAAAACGCAGTAAAAATGAAGACAAAGTGGAGCATTTTAACTTGTGACTTGGATAATGAGTCTCGGAGCTGACAGTGATGATCGTCGTCGATGTCACTTCGAAATCGTAGAAGTTTCGTATTTTAAATGTTCTCTGATTACCTGAAACTGTCCCGCAAACTCAAAGAAGAACAAGAAAGAGACAACGAATGAAAATACTAGAAGAATTTTTGCATGATATATGATATGATATTATTATTAGTCTTAGCTTTTCTTTTTATTAATTCGTAAATAGTTTTACAAGTGTTTTACTTTTTATTCTCTGCCTACTACAATCTTTATGGCAGGGTATTTTTCATACATTGACATTTTCTTCCCTTCACTGCTACGCAAATTTCCGAGTGGCTGGTCTCCACCAAATAACCGGAAGGAAGGCTCATGAGAACCTCATGAGAAAAAGAAGAACCAAACGACTTTGAGGAGGGCAAATGTGCCGAAACGTCAATGAACGTGAATAAATACCATAATAACAACCTCGTGTGCGCTCATGAAGAATATAGTGAGTTGTTGATCAGTGCCGAAGTACGGATAGAAAGTTGGTCCTAGAATTTTGTATAAGGCAAGTACAGTAAGTGTTAATTGATGCTGGCAACCGTTGACAGGAATCCCCCTAGTTTAGTGATTTCTCTCTATTTCTATAACGATTATTCACAATTTTAATAGTTCCCATTTTCTCTACCTGAGTGCTTCAAAATTTCTCAAGACAAAAACGAAAAGGATAGCATTATGCGTATTCGTTAGCGTCTTCTGCCTTTACTAAGAGGACAGCTGGAATGTGGGAAGCATGGCAGAGTGCAATAGTACGTTACGTGAGGAGCCCAGCACCTTCGTGCCAACCAAGCTTCTAATAGCTCTAATGGATCTATATATCTAAGTAGCAAACCATTTTGGGACTCGAAAGACCGACTTTCTATAAACCTCGGCATGGATAGTTGATATATTTATTTATGTGATCTTATAAACTGATCTCCTTAAGCTGACACGAGGTTGGTACAAATCTTCGTTGTCGTTGTCGTTGTTTTTGATGTTATTGATCGATGGCTGACGTTTCGGCGACTTCGCCTTCCTCACAGTCCCGCACGTAACATCACGGCTCTGAGGAAGGCGAAGTCGCCGAAACGTCAGCCATCGATCAATAACATCAAAAACAACGACAACGACAGCGAAGATTTGTACCAACCTCACGTCAGCTTAAGAAGATCAGTATAAGATCACATAAATAAATATATCAACTTTTTGGGACTGCCACACTCTCTGGAAACTATCTCCGGATTCAAAGAACAGAACAAGAAGAACAAGATCTGGAAACTCTCTAACACGGCTATCACCGGATTCCGGAAAAGATGTATTCGGCCAGCATTCGTTGAGAATAGCAATAGTTCACATGTAAGCCAAGCATAGTGACATCCATGAGGCCCACTAGTTGAAATGGTATTGCTCCCATCTGCGAATGCAAGTGGTTGATACTAGTCACCAACGCGTTGAACCGTCACTTGTGTGGTCTTCCAAGTGGACGCTTGTATTCTCTTGGAGTCCGCTCCACTGTTCTTTTCGCCAATCTTCCGCCTGTTCTTTCTTGCCAGTATTGGAAGAGGTTCCAAAGATGTGAGCTCCGCACTCCAGCTAGATGTTTGAGTGCCAGTTAAATTTCAGAAGACAGTGTTTAAGCGCTACGTGGTGCACAAGCTCCTTGACATGGTGAAAGTGTAAACCCACGTCTTTACTGCATAATAGAACGCTGGGATGAAGTGCTGAGTTGGAAAGTAAGCGCAGAGTTTTAGGTCCACAAGTTAGTCGGTAGCTTTATTTGGAGGACCAAATTTGGCCTATGCTCTCCTCGTTCTGTACAATTCTTTCTTTATTTTGTTCTCCTTGTTCATTGAATGTCAAAAGTACACTTGCGAGCTTGTTTCTGTAATCAGAGAACTCTTTATTTATATCTGTTTACTTTCACACCAGGGGTTCTTCACAGACTGAATCTTCGTTCTATTTATGCCTAGTCCAATCTTTTTTTCTTACTTCGTTGAGTTCATTAAGCACTATCTCTGACTAGCTGGTACTCATAGAAAAGAATGCGACTTGATTAGGAAAACGAACTTTTGACAGGAAATTTACATAAACACGTATGTCTTTCTCTTCCCAATCGAGTCATTTCATTATCCACTGCAGTACGGCAGTAAACAGCTCTGTCGATATAGTGCCCTCCGATCGAACATCTATTCCATTGAGGTGAAAGGGGTCCAAGGATTTCCATTGTCGTGTAAAATGAATGAAATTATTTAAAAGCAAATCACAAAAAGGCTAAATAGGATAAGTCGTTGCAAAGAGTATGTCGAACTATATCGAACTAGACGTTAGAGTTTTTTGTTAGAGGAGACTGCACTGAGGTTTTCTTCCAAATTCTATTCGCTTTATCTGGACAAGCTCGCTTCCTCTAAACCACGTGGTAACGCTCTAGAACAGTCGTTCTATCTCGGTGTTTTGCAGAGATTCGACTACTTCAGGATATTATGGAGATTCAACTCAGCCAGATTTTAACGACATTGCGGCGGAGACGGAAAATCTTCAAGCAGAAGCTGAAAGCAAAACATAAAACGCAGTTTGATAACCTTCGTTAAAGGTGGATATGAGGAAGAAAATGCATGGATTGTTAGGACCTACTCAATGTGATACACATGATGTCGGGTCGTGTAACAAATAACATGAATCTCTCATTCGAAAAACCGACTTTCATGAAGCCTCACCATTGTTTATTTTTTAAATCGTGCGAAGTTCCCTTGTTGAGCTGAAGAGAGGTTATTTATCACACCTTCTTGAAAATTGATGACTGACATTTCGGGCACTTCAGAGCCGTCTGAGCTTTGGAAAGCATGAAAACTCCCTTGTGCCGTTACATAAAATAACTCGGAGTCTGTACTATCTCATTCATTCATTAGGAAAACCATACTTGAGCCGAGTAATGGCATTTCAAAAGGCAAAAAGACCGTTATATTTTCACCGATTTCATTTGTGCAGTAAATTTTTCGTTGCTAAGATCATTCATTTCAAAGCCAATTCAAATCATCGTCATCATTTCTTTGTCCAAAAATCATTAGAGCTCTCTGGGCATGAAATCATGCAGTGATTGGAAACGGAGCAGAAGACCTTAGAAAAATGACATATACAACTTATAGAAAAGCTGTTCCACTTCCTGATGAATAAGATCTGTATGCGGATTTCTGTGCAGAAAAAAGTAAGAGCAGTTGAACTAAACCATCAGATATAATAAAATGTGGGTGTGAATTAGTGAATAAAGAGAGGACGAGCTTTTGATTCGGCACAATGAGCAGAAAGCAATATTCAGGTGTTTCCTGGGTGCTGTCGTTGATAATAAGTTTCCCACCAATTTTTGGTTGGAGAACAGAACAACGACCTGGTGAATGTACTGTAAGCAATGAAGTTGGTAAGTGCTTAAATAATTAATAGCAGTAATTGAATAAGATAAATGAAGGTGGCTGTAGCGCTGTGGAAAATGACAGTCTACCAGGAAGTAAGCTGCTGGTTGACCCCCTTCGTCAGCGTCCTCCTCCACTCCTCATGGGATCACCTTAGCTCGGCTTTTTCCAGGATTGCAAGGAGAACACGATTTGACCAGCATTTTTCGACATTCATAAAGAAGACGAAATCCTCAAGCAGTAGCTGAAACAAAGTGCGAAGTCACAATGTTATGCCTTTTTATTTTCTGCCTACTATAATTTCGCGGCAGGGTACTAAGCGAAATACAACCACAACGTTGCTGAGATTTTTCAACTACAGCCGCAGATTAACTGGGTTCTATGCCGATTTGGGCGCCCCAGATCAATCCCGCTGACGGGTGATTGCTGTGGCAAAGATCGATAGAAATAGCTGAGAGACAGGCGAAACAAAGGACCCGCATGGTGTGGTGGTGAACGCGTTACTCCCCGGAAAGGACAATAGCGCGTTCATTCCCTACCATAGACACCTGCGGTCCAGAGTTTTGCAAAGTACGAAGTGTTCGAAGACCTTTGTGGACGACAAACTCGATTATAACGAATCATATGCAAGAAGTGCTAGGATCAGCAAAGTAAGTGTGATGACGGGTCATCCATCCAAAATAAAAATAAAACAAAATTCTTCGAATATGTGAGNATCGATAGAAATAACTGAGAGAAAGGCGAAACGAAGGACCCGCATGTTGTGGTGGTTAACGCGTTACTACCTGGAAAGGACAATAGCGCTTTCGTTCCCCACCATAGACACTTCCGGTTCGGAGTTTTGCAAATATCTCAACAATGTTGTGGTTGTATTTCGCTTAATATCCTGCCATAAAAATTATAGGAAACAAAAAATGAAAAGTAAAGATTATTTCAACTTTGTTATACCTTCTTATTTTCTGCCTACTATAATTTCGCGGCAGGGTACTAAGCGAAATACAACCACAACGTTGCTGAGATATTTGCAAAACTCTGGACCGCAGGTGTCTATGGTGGGGAACGAACGCGCTATTGTCCTTTCAGGGAAGACCAATCCCGCTGATGGGTGATTGCTGTGGCTAAGTTTGATAGAAATAGCTGAGAGACAAGCGAAACGAAGAACCCGCATGGTGTGGTGGTGAACGCGTTACTCCCCGGAAAGGACAATAGCGCGTTCATTCCCTACCATAGACACCTGCGGTCCAGAGTTCTGCAAATATCTCAGCAACCTTGTGGTTGTATTTCAACTTTGTTTTTCTGTAGAAGAACATACCGAGCTTAGTTCAACAACAGAATTGAAACGATAACACATCCGTTTGAGAAGGTAGAATGATAATAAAAAAAAAACAAAAATGACAGATATTTATAGGATCTTCAACTTCTAATAATTTTATTCCTTCCAAGTCATTAAAGCCGAATCTCTCACTCACCGACTCCTTTCACTAGTAACCGACTCAACTTCGTGACGTTGATTTTTCTGAAAGAGATCTTAGTTCACACCAAATTAATAATAACATTCGCAAAAATGTTGAATTAAAATCGGTGCGATTTAAAATAGTTAGTTAAAGAACAACACAAAGTTGATGTACTGAATGGGAAGAATTGTTAAGCATCATAACGGAACCAACCAACTTCAAAAGTATCTCGCAAGAATTATCAACGAGCAAATAATACGCTTTGTGTCTGCAACATCAAACTTTGCTAGGAGCATTTCAAAAAAAGTGTAAGAATAGGAAATTTCTTCGTACACTAATAACACCATCTATGTGGAACTTAACGTAGCCACACCGAAACCAATGAAGCTCTAAAAGCTTGTCTCACTGGAAAAAAAAACCCAACTGAACTGCATTTGTTTTTAGGAAGACACGAATTTTTAACGAAGAAAAGTTTGTTCAACTCCCGAGTAGCTTATGGTTACCGTTCGATTACAAGGTTTCAATCTTACGTTTTTTAAAAGTGACTCCAAACCTTGAGTGTTTTCACTAGTTAAACACTTTTACGCAATGTAGTTCTTATTTTTTTTACCACGTAAAAAGTCAAACATATTGAAGAGTGATTGACACGGACCGTAGCGAGACCTCTGAACATTGCGGTAAAGATGAGGTTGAAGAAGACTACGATCAAATACCAGACGCATCGTTGAATCGACGATCTTTCGCGAAGAGCTTGTAATTCACAGGAGAGCACGGAAGACTGCATGAAGAACGAGAAACCGCTGCTGATCAACCACATCAGCACTGGTATCCACTGCAAGTGAATTGAAGAACTGCATTGTTGATTTGGTTGTTTCATTTGTTGTTTTTGTGAAAAATAATGGAATGTTACATTGTATGTATTACAATTGGTCACAAAGAAACCGTGCATTACATCGATTAATATTATTGTTCCATTATTATATCATCTATATCCTCAGCTTTATTAGAAACATAAGAACCAATTAAAGTAAGTGAGTAAGACCTTGTGTAGAATTCTATCAACGATTCCCTTCCTGTCGTAAATATTCACAAAAAAAAGACTCCCGAAAGGAAGAAAAACAGGAGTACTATTTTCTTATGCAATTTTTCTGTTTCTATTACAGGATAGGCAAATTCAGAATAGGAAAACGAAATGAGAACAAAGACCGCCCTGAGGATTCATTTTTCAAGAAGAGAGAAAATCGCCAATGGGCTTGGGAGTCTTCTATCGGCACGTCTAGTGGGGGGAATCGATCACATTTTCACGAAGAAAGAATGGTGCTTCTTCGACACCTCAGTGGTAGCTGGATTCTCCAGAGAAGATGATCACTTCCTTCTCTATGAGAAGATTAGATTCAGTCATAAGATGGAAAAAAGTCTTGTTATTTTCCAAAAAAAAAACCAAATAAGTGATATACGACGAGGATATTCGCAATAAAATCCTCTTTTGAAATAAATCACTGGCAAATCGATGAAGAATCAACCAAAGACCACACAATGCTTATAGGAGGTCTTAATACTTGCGCCAAACTCGCCTCAGTTCCCCGAACAAATAGTTGATGCCGTACTTCCGCACTATTAGGAAATTGTTCGAAAACAAAAGGACACTGAAGATTGAACCAATTTCAACACACCTAGAACGGCTGATAATGAATGCTAGCTGTAAAAGATCTTTGCAGGAGGATATATGTCGCTAAAGGCAGAAATAGTTAGTGGAAGCAGCTCACAAACGATCCAGTCTGAAGTGCCACCGGGATCTTTCCGAACATAATTTTCTACTATCCGCCTTGATGAACGAAGATGAGCTATCAAGGCATCCTACTATGACATGAGATTGATAATAGCAAAGTTCTGTTGCAATCTTTTCCGCTGCACAATCCCAGTCTCGGCTCGTGAAATCCCCGCGTTTGCAAAACTGCTCCGCATTCTATCCATTGAAGTTCCGCTTGCCATAAAAGGATAAAGGATAAAGCTATCGGCGTTGAACAAACCCAGAGGGATGCGCCGTACATTTGGACATCATTAAGCATTGTTTGGAGGTGGTTGAATGCATATCCGGCCTCTACAATGACTCGCGGTGGCCTACCGATGTATCGGTCCAATGCTGCCATCCTCTCAGACAAGTCTGATACCAATTTGCCGACCCCGGTGGGATGAAGGGCTTGGTGGGCCATGGGCGCGGAGATCGATTCTACGTGTGTGTCGCAATGGCGCCTCCCACCACTGCGCCACACGCGCCCACTTGCCATAGACAGCAAAAAGACAAACAGCTCCAGAGCCCAATAGTACCACTGACGAGCTTAACGTCACAAATTACATGTAGTTCTCACTACCCAAATGATATCTTCCCTTCAGAAAGAGAAAATTCCAGAGAAGTGGAGGACGCCGCGCACAGTCATCCAACCAAAAGAGGGTGATCGTCTTTCTTCATCTTCATAAATAAAAGATGTTCATAAAAACCGTCCAATAATCATGTTGAATGCACTCTACAAGCTGTTAGCGAGGGCTATCCTTTTGCGAATATCTGATATCTTTCATGAGGCACAATCAGTTGAGCAATCAGGATCTAGACAGGGATTTTGCTGCATCGAACCCCAAACCATGTGCGGGCTGCCGGAAGCATTACATGTTGCCTGTCTTTACCTTTGTCCATTAAGAGAAAATTTTAGCAGTGTCAAAACGAATGCAATCCTATCAGTGCCAACAAGACCAAAAAGTGGGTCCATCCAAGATACGAAAACCAGCTGACGTATGGGAACTGCAGTACAAATACGCAACCTTTTCAATAACTCCTTTCCATGGCCATAGGAGATGTTGGACAAACCGAGACAATATCGCGAAAACTGTTTAGTACAACACTTTAATAGGTAAAAGACACTCGACTGGGATGAAAAGAGCACACGTACTTACGGAAATTTTCTATTAAATCTTCGTTTCAAGGATAATATCGTCACCTTTCACCTTTTCGAGGAGTTCCAGTGAACCATAGGTATTGCTCAATAAACTTATCGAAGTGGGAAAAAAGATTCGACTGCACATAAATCGGAAGAATACCCAGTCCCATGAAGAACCCATGGGAGAAAGTAAAAATCGAACTGCATGGTTCTCTGATTGCAGAGACCACCTGGTACTTATAACATGGACGTTCAATGAACATGGAGAATAACATGAAGAGAAAATTAGACAAAAGAAGCTAAGCAGCATGGCCGTATTCGGACTAATTAAGAAAGTCACCGATCAACTAACGAAAAAAATTTCCGTGCACACGTTTTCGATTCAAGAGTCAGCCCAGCGCACTGTTATGAAGCACGAACGTAGGCTGATAGCTCACCCATGTCAAGAAAACGGCGCACCACCCACAGAGCGCTCTAACGATGTTTTCCGAAAGATAACCGGTAATGACAACGTCCAGTCAGACGGCTCAGGACAGATCTTCGCAACCTATTCCATCTTCGGCATCCAGGAGAATGTATATCGATAACGAAATACTGATGTGCCGGTCACATAATAAGAAGAACAGCCGACAGATGAACGAAAAACAGTAGAATGATCTCCAACGAAACGCCAACGGGTTCGCGACGTCAACCATATGCACTCGCGGATGGAAATGATTTCAGTATTATGGAATGGGCATCGAGGACTATGTTTGAAGCATAGCGCCACTACGGGCGATGATTACGCAAGAAGATAGAAACCAAAGAAAATTAGGTTTGGGCCCACACCACCAGTGATGAGGAGCCATTCAAGTAATTCAAATGAGAGTATAAAATCCTAATTAAAATAAATGTAATCAGTGAGAAAATAACGAAACTTTTCAAGGACCAAAAATTTGAAAACTGAGTGAGAAGGATGATACCACAACACTGGAGACCTTTAGGACTAGCTTAACAACTGGTCGCATAGATATCCTCTATATCAAAAGTCACAACGTTTTGTGCTTAAAATGAAATAGAAAAAAACCACCAAGAGATTGTTATGTGTTTCTAAATTTTAAAAAGTGGGTGCTTTTACAAGGCTTCATAGGCAAAAAAAGTAGTACCAGGCTCTATGGCTGATTAGCATCATGAATACAAATTGAGAAATTCCAACAAAAAGAGAAAAAAATTCTAAGATATTTTTATAGCAGCGAGAAGACATTACGTTCCAGAAATAAATACTACAGGCAGATTGGTACCGTGTAATAAAAATTGAAATAGGCTCTTTCATTATAAGTTAAGGATAGTGGAAGCAGCTGCAATTTTCCATGGTGAACTCTAAAGAACTGGTAAGAAAAAACAGCTTTCACTACGGTACCTTATTCGGAAGGCAAGCAGCTGCGAATTTTAATAGGAAAGCAAATAACGACCAATCCCTGTGTAGCAAGCAACAACCACATTGCTATTTCTAATTAATATCAAGCCTCCCAACGGTTTGCCGCCTCGTAGTGGCTGGGAAGTGTTCCTGGGTGTCGGACTGCGATGTACAGCGAGGGACTGTTAGTTGACCAGTGGATTAGGGAGTTGGTCGGATTGGTCTTTTGTCCGCCAACTGTACGTGGACCGCCAACTGTACGTGGAATGCTCAACTTTGTGTGAATTCGACATGCGGGACTTTTCCCCGTAACTGTCTTGAGCAACCTCGAGTTCAGATATAACAGTTTATAGCAACAACAACGATACAATAATGTGTGATATTTGACGATATGTAAGCTGGCTGGATACGAGCGAGATTGAAATGAGAACAAGTACACTTGAAGGAAGCTAGGCGGACCCTGGAGTTGGAGCACTGGTAGCTTGGAAGGCAGACATTCGTCTCTAAGACTTCTGGAGCTCCTCCTATTTTGTCTGTAATGGGTGGCGTTTTACAGAGGGAGTTTGAGATAGTGCTGATTCACGGCATGACACGGTACATGAGGAAAAGTACATCAGATAAGACGGTATGTCAGTGGCTTGGCCAACATAGAACTTGATCAGATAGCGAGGGAATAGTTCGTATAGAAAGGTTATATAAAAACAACACAAAGGCTTATCAAAGGGTCATATGAAAGAGATAAAATAGCTTGTACAAAGGCCTCTACCAGAAGTACATGTGGAAACGGTCTAAGGACTTATACATTATGAATGGATAGATTTAAGATATCTTTCTACTTCTGTTCAGCAAACACGAGGTGCTATTTTATTTCTTTACTTACGCACAAGCTGACGTTTCGGCGGATTTCGCCTTCCTCAGAGCCTGGAAGGGTCAAGTTGACAGCAATCCACTCGGCCAAACACCTCCATAACCAAACAGAGAAAACTCTAAACCAAGATTTCAATCACATTTAGCATAGCTCTGCACACTCACCGCTTTCTATGAGTCTTCCACTGAGTATATCGCGTGAGAACCGACCGCACAGAATTCACATGGAAGCGTAATGTGTCCCTCCCATCAGAATAACAGGCTTATATACTGTCCGATATCACGCGTGATAACGAGGCATTCCTCCCTGCGGTTCATTTTCGGATTCTTGGAATTAATCCAGAATACCTCTAGGGTTTCGCGCGCTTGTGTTCTCGATTCTTGCGCGAGGATCGCAACCCTTACTTCAAAATCTACTCCGTTATGTTTCTGCGTGCTATGCGTACCTAGTGGAGTGCTTGGCTTACGTTTGCCGACTAGGTGTTCTTTTATACGTACGCAGAGTGGTCTACCCGTTTCGCCAAAGTATTCGTCCCCGCACGCTTTACAAGAGATCAGATAGACTGTAGGATGTAGCCTATCAGAAAACGGCTACATTACGAAGTGGTATCGAAAGCCAAGTATTAAAAACATCCTAGTNGCTTACGTTTGCCGACTAGGTGTTCTTTTATACGTACGCAGAGTGGTCTACCCGTTTCGCCAAAGTATTCGTCCCCGCACGCTTTACAAGAGATCAGATAGACTGTACCCGAACTCATGCAGTCACCGTCTCTACCATTGAGGCAAATTATGCAATTTTGCGTTGCACATAGACGGTCGTATAGGCGGTTATGAACTAGCTGGCGCCTAACAGTACTCGGTGGTATTTCGATTATCGTTACCGAATTCTCTAGACTGGCCCTTCTTAAACAGCGTTTTATAGCTGCACTTACTTCATTTGAAATGAAGGGCAGTATGAACGGGACCTTGTTGTCGCTAGAGTTATTGTTTGGGTACCTGTGGTTTCCTCTACACCTCTCTCGAGCTACGGTTTCGTAGCCATTAAAAATGGCTATTTGCCGCGCCGAGTTCCGGGACTCCTCTCTTTGTTGTCTTCCTGTGCACACGCTGGTAGCTGTTCGATACATGTTTCTCACAAGCGCTCTTTTCGTGCGAGAGGGATGAGAGGAGAGGTAATGAACTAGGATGTTTTTAATACTTGGCTTTCGATACCACTTCGTAATGTAGCCGTTTTCTGATAGGCTACATCCTACAGTCTATCTGATCTCTTGTAAAGCGTGCGGGGACGAATACGTTAGCGAAACGGGTAGACCACTCTGCGTATGTATAAAACCGGGTTGGCAAATGTAAGCCAAGTACTCCACGAGGTACGCATAGCACGCAGAAACATAACGGGGAAGATTTTGAAGTAAGGGTTACGATCCTCGCGCAAGAATCGAGAACACAAGCGCGCGAAACTCTAGAGGTATTCTGGATTAATTCCAAGAATCCGAAAATGAACCGCAGGGAGGAATGCCTCGTTATCACGCGTGATATCGGACAGTATATAAGCCTGTTATTCTGATGGGAGGGGCACATTACGCTTCCATGTGAATTCTGTGCGGTCGGTCTTCACGCGACATACTCAGTGGGAGACTCATAGAAAGCGGTGAGTGTGCAGAGCTATGCTAAATGTGATTGAAATCTTGGTTTATCGTTTTCTCTGTTTGGTTATGGAGGCGTTTCGCCGAATGGATTGCTGTCAACTTGACCCTTCCAGGCTCTGAGGAAGGCGAAATCCGCCGAAACGTCAGCTTGTGCGTAAATAAAGAAATAAAATAGCACCTCATGTCTGCTGAACAAAAGTAAAAAGACATATTCAATCAATGCCGAGGTTAATAGAAAGTCGGACTTGGGAGATTTAAGATAGTTATAAGCAAATAGTTAGTATAGGAAGTATATGATATTATAAAAATAGGAACTATTTAAGGAATAGTTACTATACTATAGGATACTATACTATAGGATTCGTCCCCCCGGCAGGGTATCCCAATCTGAGAAGGGGTCCGGCATTTCCATCGGGAAGCCTAGCTAAGAGTAGATCATTACCAAGAACCACCACCATCTTGGTATCAAAGTCGCACGGTGATAAATCTCCCTCTGATCCACAAGGGGTGCGACTGGTTGTCCTGAGGCAGACTTTGGCCAGGCTGTCCTCGAGATTCCAGGGAACCACAATGGCTTAACCAGCAAGTCTCCGAAAAATGGTGATTAGACCGAGGCACGCACAACTAGTGATGATGGGCCGTTCAAGTATCAAGTATCAAGTAAGTAATTAATATCAAGGTAGTGCCAGAGGTCGGAGGTGCCCTGCCACACACACCTGGAATCGATCCCAGCATCCATGGCCTACAAACCCTTCCATTGCCCCGAAGTGTACAAGTTGATACCGGACTTGTCTGGGAGGATATAACCACTAGCTCGACATACCAGTACGCCACCGCGAATCATTGTAAAGGCCAGATATGCATCCAATCATCTCCAAACGATGCTCAATGAGGTCGAATGCTTGGCGCATCCTTTAGAGATTGATCAACGCCGTAAGTTTTGTCATTCTTATTTTTTAACTAATACCAGAGAAAGAATAAGAACCGTGACTGACTGCACAGCGCTTCATCTATAGCATCAGTACACTTTTTATTTCATGTTTTTCTTCAATAAGCAGACACGAAGTTGTTATTATAGAATTTATTAGGATACAATAGCTGACGTTTCGGCAGTTTGGCCTTCTTCAGAGCCTGGAGAGGTCAAATTGACACGAGATCTATTCAGCCAAATACTTTCATAACCCTAGCAGATAAGACTTTCCACATAAATTTGCATTTGCATAATAAACAGCTTCTTTTAAACACCCATCGTTTTATTCGTTGTAGGTATTCTAGTTAAATGGTGGAGAGTAGCCGCACAATACATGGGCGATAACTGTGCCTGTGTCAGGTCATCGGATTAGCCTGAGGTGTGGCGCCAAGTCACGAGTGATGACAAGACACTCCTCCTTGCGGTTCACTTTTGAATTTTTGGAATTGATCCAAAACGCTTCAAGAGTTTTATGCGCTGATATTTTCGATTCCTGCGTGAGGACAGTGACTCCTACTTCAAAATCTTCTCCGTTGTGTTCCTGCATGCATGCGCGCCCAGTGGAGTGTTGGTTTTAATTTAGATTTACCGACCAGGTGTTCTTTTATGCGGACGCAGAGCGGTCTACCCGTTTCGCCAACGTATTCGTCCCCGCACGTTTTACACGAGATCAGACAGGCTGTACCCGAACTCGAGCAATCACCGTCTCTATCGTTAGGGCAAATTATTCAGTTTTTCGTTATACATAGAGGTCATATAGGCTGTTGCGAACTAGCTGGCATCTTAGAGTGACGGATGGTATTTCTACCACTCTTATGGAATTCTCTAGACCGGTTGTTTGAAATAAAGGGCATTCTCCTCCAAATAGAATCCTCCAAATACTGAATACAATAGTGGATGGGTCAATTTTGATTTGCGATTCTATTAGGTCGAATGCTAAAATAACCTTAAGCAGAAAGTTTCAAAATTTACTACATCATTCGCAAAAACCAGCTTCAATTAAACAAAGCAAAAACGTTTACGAAAGCGTTAGCACTAAAAATGTAGTCGATAACGTGCCTGAAAACTCAAGGGTCACCGTGTTAGGAGGCATAACTCTGCCTGATGACTCGCGCTCGCTATTAGAATTGAGTCCAAGTTTTTCACCAGCGCAACCCATTTCGAAAGAAACCTTGCGTAGGATCCATGTGCAGCCTGCGCGAACTCCAATATCGACTTCGAAGCAAGAATTGAGACACAAAATAAAAGGAGCAACCAACGAGAAATGGGGGCACTACCACCACCTCATTTTCCTCGATTATTCTTTAGACAGCAAGACCCAAACAACGAAGTCGATATAAAATTTCGTATATTTTCGAGCGAAACTCTCAAAGTCCTTAACCACTATGACGCGAAAAAGTTTGGTTCGAACCCTACAGCTGCGCAAAAATCTGGTATGCGACAAATTCGAGAGCTAATGAAATCGAAGACTATTGGGCTATCAGTTAGTGATAAGGGTGGAGAGTTTATAGTAATTCCTCTCCAGTTAGATGTAACGGAAAAATATATAACGGAAAAACATCTTGAAGACGCATTTCTTTATCGCGCATCTACTGAAAAGGAATTTAGGAGTTTAAATCGAAAACTGAGCAACGAATGGGTCAAAATGGCAAGCGCAGCAGGTTTAAAACCAGCAGACATTTCGCATCCGAAGATCGAAGTGCTAACATGTCTTGTCCTATACTTACTTATCAAGCCTATTAGTTAATATCCGCTGATAATCTTACGTCTACCGACCCCTCCACCTTTAAAGTTAGACCCATCATCAGTTGTGTAGACAGACCTACGGATAGAATTGCTTGGTATATAAATCTAATCCTCAACCAATTGCCTAAGTACACACCAGCCCATCTCACGAACACCCAAATGTTCCTAGACCGTCTGCCAACGCAAGAACCAAAAGCGCGTACGTTATGGAGTCGTTCGACGTTACCGCCCTTTACACTAACGTGTCGAACGACTCCGCAATACAAGCCATCCGCGAGCTTCTAAAGCAATGCGAAGGAGTAGTAAACATGTGTGGCTTCTCGATTCAGCAGCTTGTGGTCATCTTAAAGGTCTGTTTAAACCGCTCAATCTTCAGATGGTCAGGGAAATATTACGCGCAAAGTAGAGGGTTGGCAATGGAACAGCGACTAGCACCAACCCTTGCAGTTGCCTTTATGTCTAAAGTGGAAGCACCAGTAATCGATCTTAATCCATTACTCTACTGTAGGTATCTAGATGATTGCTTTGTCATCTGCCCCAAACAAGAGGATATGGACAAATGCTTTAAGTTATTGAACGAACAGTCAGAGTACATAAAATTCACCTGTGAGAAACCGAAAGGAACTGGGTTCCATTTCTCAACGTTCAAATCAACCTATCCGAAAACGCCTACATCACAAAATGGTATCGAAAGCCAAGCAGTAAGAATATTGTGGCTCATTACCTCTCCTCTCATCCCTCACACACTAAAAGGGCGCTTATAGGAAATATGTTTCGAACCGCCACCAGCGTGTGCACAGACAGAGATCAGAGGGAAGAATCCTCGAAACTGGCGCGCCAAATAACCATTTCAAATGATTACGAAACAGTAGCTTCTCGGCATAGGCATCGAGGAAAACCCACGCTCCAGAGCGATAATTCTAGCGAAAAAAGCTCCGGTCCTTTTGCTCTTAATTTCAAACGAAATAAGTGCAGCTATAAAACGTTGCTTTATAGGGGCCGGTCTAGCGAATTCCGTAAGAATGATAGAAATACCATCCGACACTCTAAGACGCCAGCTAGTTCGCAACCGCCTATATGACCTCTATGTATAACGAAAAACTGCATAATTTGCCCTAACGATAGAGACGGTGATTGCATGAGTTCGGGTACAGTCTGTCTGATCTCGTGTAAAACGTGCGGGAGGAATACGTTGGCGAAACGGGTAGACCGCTCTGCGTCCGCATAAAAGAACACCTGGTCGGTAAATCTAAATTAAAACCAAACACTCCACTAGGCGCGCACAGGATGCAAGAACACAACGGAGAAGATTTTGAAGTAGGAGTCACTATCCTCACGCAGGAATCCAAAACACCAGCGCATAAAACTCTTGAAGCGTTTTGGATCAATTCCAAAACCTCAAAAATGAACCGCGAGGAGTGTCTTGTCATCACTCGTGACTTGGCGCCACACGTCAGGCTAATCCAATGACCTGACACAGACACAGTTATCGCCCATGTATTGTGCGGCTGCTATCCAACAACTAACTTAAATACTTACAACAAATAAACTGTAGGTGTTTAAATGAAGCTGTTTCTTATGCGAACGTAAATTTATTCATTTATTTGTTAACTTTTATCTGCTAAGGTTATGAAAGTATTTGGTTGAATAGATCTCGTGTCAATTTGACCTCTCCAGGCTCTGAAGAAGGCCAAACTGCCGAAACGTCAGCTATTGTATCGAAATGAATTCTATAATAACAACCTCATGTCTGCTTATTGAAGGAAAACATCGAATTATCAATCAACGCCGAGGTTAACAGAAAGCCGGTCTTGGGAATTGCTATGTTACCTTTACCTCCAAGATCAAAGCACCTCAGTAGTACCATGACTTGCTGTTTCATCTGTTAAATTAACGACATTGAAATCACTTGATCAGGACAACTACAAATCATTTTTAGAACAAATCAATTCAGCCCACTGCCACATCCTTGTCAATCAGCAGTTTTTATGCCGCACTTCTAAACCTTAAGCTCTCCTTAATAATGCAGGCCAAATAGAATTTTTTTTCTTATTTTACATGGCCCGTCGTCACATCCACTGTGCGGATCCCAGCGCTTTTCTCGTTCAATTCGTTTCCTCGCATCCAACATTCATTATGGTCTTTGAACCTTTGGTGTGTTGTTTCAGCTGCTGCTTGACTATTTCGCCTTCTTTATGAATTTCGTAGAATGCTAGTCAAGTGAATTTTCCTTGCAATCTTAGAGATAGGCGGATTAGAGCGTTACCACGTGGACTGGGGGGCGGCGTTGGGGAGGAGATCGAACTATTGCCTTTACTTCCTGATGGATGGCATCACTAACCACTGCGTTATCCCCCTCCCCTGAGAATAAAATGTAGAAAGTGCATATCCAGCCTTCACAATAACTTATGGTGGCCTACCGATGTACCGAGTCTGTGCTGCTACCCTCCCAAACAAGTCTGGTAGTAATCTGCCGACCCCGGAGAGATGGAGGGCTATGTGAGCCTGGGGAGGCGGGAAATTGAACGAGTGGGGCTACGAAATTTTGCCTCATGCGCTATATTCACCAGGCCTCTCGCCTATCGACTATCACTTCTTCAAGCACCTTGACAACTTCCCGCGCGAGAAATGCTTCACCAGTCACGATGACACGAAAGGTGCCTTCAACGAACTCATCGCTTCCAGAACTCTAGAATTTTATGCAACTGAAATAAGCAAACTTGTTTCTTGTTGGCAAAAATGTGTAGATTCAAATGTCTTTTATTTTGATTAATAAGGTTTTGTTAAAACCAAGTTATGACATCTTAAATAATATAGTTAAAAACGCTCATTTATTTCTAAAAAACCTAGTAAAAGGCCGGAACTAGCTCTGATTAAGCTACCGGCATGTCTCACCAACACACTCGGCTCTCAACACTTTAAATATCAATGCAAGATCCTCACTGAATGAACGACCAGCCTGTAGTAGTGCATAAAAATCAAGATCTTCACAACATCAACAACATCGTCCAATCTTCGATTTCAGTATCCTTCAATAAAGCGCGTAGGAAATTGAACAAATTACAGCTATTCGCATACAATTTTCTATATGGAAGATGGTGCAGCGGTAGTTCTTCAAACTTCGTTTAAATGTTATCCCTTCAGGTTTTGCACGTAATTGAAAGTCACATGGTAGACAATCCTATTGCGAAATCGGAGATCTGACAAATGCAAACGACCAAAAGTCAGCATACGCCTACTGTCGACCTCATGTCTCATAGGCCAAAATTTCGAAGAACAAATGAGCTGGCAAACGCCATGCGTTTTAACAACCTCAGACCAAGGATCATTAGCAAATGGGTTCAACAACATGTGAAGCGTTTACCAGGAAGAGCATCGACCACATGGTCGATATTATTCAAGAACATCCTGAAAGGAAACATAAAACTCTTAGAGTTCCTAGAGCGAGCACAACTAACTGCACTACTCTTGAATGCAGAAGGAAGTAAGCAAGACTTTACTGGCGCCGCTCGAATCATTAAACAATCAACAGTCGGACAGGTGCTGTACATGGTATAACTAATCAATGGAGTTTTTTTTGTCTTGCAGTTGATCGTCGAGTTTAAACCGGTCTGAAGGCAAACGAATGGACAAAGAAGTCTAAGAAATCAGACCTACATAAAACTTGCCAGAAGGTTAATGAAAGTGAGTATGAACGGGTGGTTAGAAAAAGTCGAAATTCACATGAAGCGTAAGGAATTCAGAATAAAACACGAGAGCAACGTGAAGCAAATGTAAACAGTGAAAGCAGAAAACTGCAGAGGAAGAACGGAAGAGGAAGATCAGTGAAAGTGAAATCTCTTTGAACACCGCGATAATGGGAGGCATCAACAGAGCCACTGAGAGGGAGTTGGCAACGAAGGATAGATAATGATCGTCGAGGTCAAACTCTAAATGGTTCCAGAGACACAGGATTGCTTTCAAGAACTCCTCATATTATGGAAGCCAAGTTAACAACATTATTTCCCATTATCGCGGTGTTCAAAGAGATTTCACTTTCACTGATCTTCCTCTTCCGTTCTTCCTCTGCAGTTTTCTGCCTTCACTGTTTACATTTGCTTCACGTTGCTCTCGTGTTTTATTCTGAATTCCTTACGCTTCATGTGAATTTCGACTTTTTCAAATCACCCGTTCATGCTCATTTTCATTAACCTTCTGGCAAGTTTCATATAGGTCTGATTTCTTTGACTTCCTTGTCCATTCGTTTGCCTTCAGACCGGTTTAAACTCGACGATCAACTGCAAGACAAAAAAAATAATCAATGGAGTTGTTTAAGAAAAAGAAAAAATCTTCAAATTCCAGAATGCAAAAGCTTAAAAGCTTGCGTTCAAATCTTTGTACGCGAAATGGCTTGATTTAAATAATACTCCTTGTTAGAGATTCTCTCAAAACCATAAAATACCTAAAAAAAAACGTCCATCTCTTTTACATGCCTCTTAACCGACAGATTACCACATGTACCGAGAAACCCTAGTAAATCATGAACGATCGTCTTCGCATTTGCCTTCGCTCATATTTTATACCTTTATGCTGATGTTATCAATCCTCAACCAAGTTTCTTACACTATCGCCGTGGTTAGAATGTGGTCCTGGATGTTAAATTACGGCATAAAACGTGACATTCCCAGAAAGATCCCTAACAATGAAAAGAACTTCAACGTTTCCGCGTGGAAGTGCAGTTAGGAGTAAGTACGCTATAAGGAACTTTTTCGTTTCTAAAAGAAATCAAGGGAGAAGGTAACCCTCCTTTCGATTCAGAATGGCAGATTATATATGTCGACAAAGTGGGAACAAACTGGGAGAGGTCGTTAGGGGCAAAAGAAGGGCAAAAATCTTTCTAAACCAGCAACAGAGCAGTGAAAAGGATAATGTGCTTGGAATTGCATTTTTGCTAAAAACGGCGCTTTCAAGTGCCTAAGTAAGCACTCAATATTAAGCTAGCTTTAAACGCTTTTGGAAGTCGGGAGTTTTCATAACTTGTTGAGAAAGGAAAAATAAGAGGGCAACTCACAAAAACGAGACAAAGTCGCATCATTCCAGATGGAAAGTGAAAATCTTCGTAACCGCGAACTTTTTCGGTAGCAATTGCTCTTTCGATGACCAGCACTAATGGAAGGATGATGAACAACACACAGAAGCATGTGGGTACGACATGCACGAAGAAACACGAAGACGAGTCGCCTGTTTCCTAAAAAAAGCCATATTAGCAAGAAAATTTCAAATATTTTGGAATAGAGAGTCCTAGATGTTAATAGGGAGTCCACAAATATTCGTAGTTGGATGGAGGTTGAAATTTACCTACAACGTTTCCAGTTAAAATATATATGTACTATGCAATCCTCTTGATGGGTAGCGCTTGGCAGCATCGATGAAGTAAAAACATGGCTGAGAGATAAGAAAAACAAGGGCCTCGGTTCGTGTGCTGGATAGCATGTGAGGACCTGATAGAAGTGATCGAGGGTTCGGAATCCCCAGCATCTCTATGATTAAATTTCGAAAACATATTTGGAATAAAAACTAATCGGATAAACTCACTGTGATTATTTGGTTACCAAAGACCTGATAAACACTAGCAACTGATCTGACCAGCGAATACACAGTTAATAGGGTTACTGCAGATGTAATATGTAGACATATTATTCGTAAATGAATATGAAAAACTGAATACTGCAGAAGTACACAAAGAAATAACAAATTCAATAGAATAGCAGCAAACAGCAGGAATAATTCGAAAATGTTCAGGAATAGTATTGAGGAAAGTAGGGGATGCAGTGATATCCTCTCAATGTTGTCATAATCAGTATCCATCTGAGAGGCGGAACTAAACGTAGCATTTCATGAACATCAACAATTTAATTCAGACTGGATTAAGAGACGACTACTCTGTTAACACTCAAATAAAAAAGCACGAAAATGTAGCACCACTCGTAAAAACAAAATTGGCGCAATTACAGTACTGTTAGCCGAGAAACAGGAGGAATGAAGGACCCGCGTGGTGTGGTGGTGAACGCGCTACTCCCCAGAAAGGACAATAGCGCGTTCGTTCCCCACCGCAGACACCTGCGGTCCGGAGTTTTGCAGATATCTCAGCATCATTGTGGTTGTTACACACGTAATACCCTGTCAAGAAAAATTATAACAGGCAGTAAATAAAAATTAACACTGCTATGAATCTCACAAGAAAACAGAACTCATAAAACACAATATAAACACTGAAACGAAGAGAATAACTAACGTAAAGCTAAGTTCACAGCAAAAAAATCGAAAATTCGTTGTGAAGAAGGTAGTTTACAACAACGCCTAGGGAAGAATAAAGTGCGCATTGAGAATGCTGTAAAAAATGAAAGTGAGTAGTAATATTTCTCATAGTGAAAAAACTATAGAGAGTTGAAATAAGCACTTACTGGGAGAGAAATAGAGGTAGCGAATACTACACAGCCTATTTTTCCAAGTTAAGAAACGAAAGCATCACCCTACTTCCTGAACAGGGTACTCACGAGTTATGTGACCCGTCCCACTATGGTGACTTGAATTTTTAAGCTCGGAACGAATTAGCTGCCCTACACACAAACTGATTCAAAACCATCGGTCTCTGCTGTACAAAACAGTTGTACAGTCTTCACTATGCATGCTGATAAGCGTAATCCACTACAACCAAGTTACTAAGAATCACAACGTAGGCCATTTAGAATTGGAGTCGTTGTTGAGAGTAAGCGCTATGTACATCCCAAATTTATTTCTTTATTACAGCCTAGCTCAATAAGCCACTGAAGAAGACCATTTGATCGAAAGCGAGGAAAATTAAGGGACTCATTACGGGTGATGTGACGCTCTTCATTTAAGCTTAGGCAAGCGGAAACCACTGAATAACTGTGGCGCGTGGCAGGAATGAATGGGTGCCGGCTCGAGTCGCTCGGTGATCGATAGGATTACTGATGGCAGAGATGAATTCACTGGAGCTCAACTAGGGTTCCAATCTGACATCGAGAAATATAAATATATCGGGACTATCCAGCGTACTCTGTTTCTAGGTCAAATCACAAAATACTCAGCTGAAAAGTTCAAGAAGAAAAAATCGTTCAAACTGTGAAGACACTGAAGACTTGCTCACAAATAATTAATACTACATATTATTTGAGTTCATTTATAATTATTAAGCTAACAAAGCAAAGCTAAACATTCAAAAAAAACCTTCCCACTCTTCTTTCATATGGGATACCTTAAAACGTTAAGCCAACATCATCCCCATTTAAACCGTAATCCACTACTCTCCTTTCGCTCTCTGCCTGGACGAACTAACTTTTTATGTTGCTTTCCAGCTGAGTTCTAGCATCCCTAGATTTTCTATAAATTGGGAGATTTAACAAGTATGATGCTGAGATAGTTGCAGAACTTATATCCAGGTCAGATTCGAGCATGCGATTACCTCTTTTCTAGGGTCTCATGTGTTACTCACTGCACGACTGTGGCTTTCACTTTCCCTTTCTCTCAAGCAGTTTTCTATCTAGGTGTTATCAGCAATCATCTGTCAGCATGGCATGATCTGACCTGGGGAGAACAAATCGGAATTAAACCTTGTTGAGACTCTAGTTCTAAGCACAATAACTGCCACGACCGACTTTCTATTAACCTCGGCATTGATCAAGTGATTTTCTTCGTATTTTTGTTGAGCAAATGCGAGGTGTTACTATTCTTTGTTCACGATTAAGCTGACGTTTCGGCGGATTTCGCCTTCTTCAGAGCCGCTTTCTATGAGGTTTCCACTAA